>CM035172.1:60461163-60654259 GCA_020205615.1 Panax quinquefolius
TAAATTAAATAGTTTAATGTAATAGGATTAGTTAGAATTTTTAGAAGAACCAAGACCAAGATCAAGGAGCGCTTGAAGACCCGTTTGTAATGGAGCCCGGGTTTAAATGTAATAGTTATATTTAAATATTTATTCAATACACCCTAGGGTTTGACCTTTTGGTTTACTTGGTGGCTCTAGTGAACCAAACTAGAATAAATGTCCATAATCAATCAGGTGTAGAATATAGTATTCTATATGTGCATGCTAGTATTATATATATTATATATTATGCAAACATGCTTCGCATGTTTAATAATATGACTGTATTTTATATATATATTTGCATGCGCTAAACAAGATGAGACAAATAATAACAAATCCCTCAAAGTTTTTTTTATTAAGTCTTAAAAGCTCAAAGATATTTAGAATATCGAGCGTAAGCTTTCTAGCATGATAAAATTAATAGAGTATTAAATATTTAATATGAGTTTGTTGTGTCACCACAAGGCAAGTATTAAGTATTTAAGATGTTAATTTATCACATTTGATGCTTATAAAGAAAATTGAACAATATTGTTTTGTTGTGTCACCACAAGAGGCGATATTTTTCTTTTTGAATATATGGAAGTGCTAGGTTGGACTTAACTTAGATAATTTTGATTCGGATGTGCCACCACTTGATCAAAATAATCCAAGAGGCAAAACATAAGGAGTTACATGTTGATGTAATTGACAAGGAGTTGTCTACTCTATTTATTTATATATAGTTTGTTGTGTCACCACAAGACTATATATATTTGAAATGGGATCCTTATTCTCACTAGCAAAAAAACTTTAATTAGATTTTTGAAGGAACTATATAAATGAGGGTAATATAGTTTGAAGAAAATAGTGGGAGATACCAATATAAAATAAGACCTAAATTATTTTGGTAATTAATAAATGAATGTTTGCTAAAATATTGTCTTTTTACATGCGTAATTTTGAAAATGTCACATTCACTAATTTCATCTGCGAAGCATACTTGATGCTAATAAACTGAGGGAATCAACTACACAATTTGGTTAAGGAATCTGAGAATTGTTCTCACCTTTGAAAAGATTTCTTATGTCCTAAATTAGCCGCACTGCAAAAGTTGCGCAGATGCACCTCCGAGGAAGAGATTGCTACTTTTAAGCGGTGGCAAGATGATGCATCCGTGGCTCAATGCATCATGCTCGCATCCATGAGTAACGAGCTTCAAGCCACAAGATGAAAACATGGATGCTCCTACTATGCTACTACACCTTGGAGAGTTGTATGGTGAGCAAAGTAGATTTGCTTAGATATGAAATATCTAAGGAGCTCTTCCGATCTCGGATGACCGAGGGCACTACCATTGAGACTCATGTCCTAAAGATGATCAATCTGATTGAACGTCTTGGACAGCTTGGGTTCGTCATGGATGGGGAGTTGAGTCAAGATTTAGTCTTGCAGTCACTCCCAGACACCTTCTCACAATTTGTTGTGAATTTTCACATGAATAAGTTGGATGTCAGCTTGCCTGAATTACTTAACATGTTGAAAACTGCTGAAGGTCACTTCCCATCCAACAAGAACCATGTCTTAATGGTGGATGATTCTTCCAAGAAAAGGAAGAGGCCCAAGGTATCTTCTGAAAAGAAGAAATCCAAGAAGGCTAAGGGAAAGGCAAAAATGAAGGATCAAAAGAAACCTGATCCAGCTAGCAAAGGAATTTGCTTCCATTGCAATAAGCCTGTCTTTGGAAGAGGGCGCAAGGATTATCTTGAACAAAAGGCGAAGAAGCTTGGAGAAGCTTCGAATCCTAATCAAGGTTTGTTTATGATTGAAATTAATTTTTATGAAAGTCAATCTTCTACTTGGGTATTGGATACCGGATGTGGTTCTCACATATGTAATAATATGCAGGATTGGTGAGTAAGTAGAAAGTCGAAAAGGATGAGGTCATCCCACGAGTGGGAAATGGAGCAAAGGTTCACGCATTATTTGAGGGACTTATTGTTTAAGACCGCCACTGCAAGTTCATTAATTTAAATAATTGTTATTTTGTTCCAAATATCATTAGAAACATTATTTCTATCTCTCGTATTGGATATGGATGGTTTTAATATTATAATAAAGAACAATGCTTGTTCTATTTATAATGATAATGTTTTATATGGTGTTGGTAATTTGCTAAATGGACTTTATATACTTGACTTGCATGAAAATATATTTCAAATTGAACAAACTAATAAAAGGAAAAGAGATGATGTTAATTATACCTTCATGGGCATTGTAGACTCATCGTATTAATGAAACAAGATTATCCAAGTTGATAAAGATGGGCTCCTAGAGCTATCTCGATTATGAATCATATCCAACCTGTGAATCTTGTCTCATGGGTAAAATGACTAAATCTCCTTTTAGTGGAAAAGGAGAAATAGTTACTGAGTTGTTAGCGTTGGTACACATACGGATGTATGTGGACCTATGATGAAATCTAACGCACGAGGAGGGTATTCTTATTTTATTACATTCACCGATTTACCACTCAAGATTTGGATATGTGTATTTAATGAAATACAAATCAATCATTTGAAAAGTTCAAAGAGTTCGTAAGTGAAGTTGAGAAGCAAATCGGTAAGAGTATTAAGATTCTTCGATCGATCGAGGAGGAGAATACTTAAGTGGTGAGTTTCTCAATTGTCTCAAAGAAAATGGTATAATCTCATAATGGACTCCACCGTGGACGCCACAAATGAATGGTGTGTCTGAAAGGAGAAATCGAACATTGTTGGACATGGTTCGATCTATGATGAGCTTACTGACCTTCCAGATTTCTTACGGGGATATGCCCTAGAATCATTTGCATACCTACTTAACAAAGGTACCTACAAAATCCGTCCCCAAGACCCCATATGAGTTATGGGATGTGGAGGAAACCAAATCTTAAGCATGTTAAGACTTAGGGGTTGTCCAAATTTATGTCAAAAAAGTTTGAAAACGATAAGTCAAGCAGACTAGATCTCGACAAATGTAGATTTGTGGGATACCTAAAAGAAACATCGGGTATTATTTCTATCATCCAACCGATCAAAAGGTGTTTGTTGCGAAACATGCGCCTTCTTAGAAAAGGAGTTTATCCTGAAGGGGTCAAATTAGGAGTAAGATATATCTTGAAGAAGTTCAAGAACCACAAAATACTCTGAGATCAAAGTGAGGTACCTAACCAAGTAGAGATTCCTTCGCATACACACCTATTCAGAACTGGAAGAGTACCAAAGATACCAGACGGTATGGACTTGTCATAGAAGATGACAATGAGGTACACATCATAGATGATGATGATCCATTGAATTACTAACAAAGCTATGAGTAGTAAAGACTCGGAGAAATGGCAAGAAGCCATGAAATCCAAGAGATGGACTCCATGTATGAGAACCAAGTATGGACTTTGGTCTCACCACCGAAGGCATTAAGGCTATTGGGTGTAAATGGGTCTTTAAAAGAAAGACTGGAGCAGACGAAGGTAGAGACCTATAAGGCCCGATGGTTGCAAAAGGTTTCAAACAAAGACAAGGAGTTGACTATGACGTAAACCTTCTCACCAAAGAGTAATGCTCAAGTCCATTCGGATTTTGCTTTGCGATTGCAAACTTACCATGACTACGTAAATCCGCGGATGGACGTGAAAGCGGCCTTCCTCAATGGGAAACTTGAGGAGGATGTGTATATGACATACAACCAAGAGGGATTTGTTTCAAAGGTTGGAACAAATCAAGTCTCAGAAGCTACAACGATCCATTTATGGATTAAAGCAAGCTTCTCGTGGGTGGAACATCCGTTTTGATGAGACAATCAAAAAGTTTGATTTTATCAAAATGAGGATGAACCATGTGTGTGTACAAGAAGGTTAAGTGGGAGCGCTTATTTCATTCCTTGTATTATATGTTGATGATATATTACCGATAGGGAATGATATTCCTATCCGCAAACAATTAAAATCAAGTTATCTAAACACTTCTCCACGAAGGACTGGGAGAAGCATCCTATATTTTGGGGATAAAGATCTATAGAGATAGATCTAATAGGATGCTTGGCTTATCCCAAGGAACGTACATTGACATGATGCTAAAAAGGTTTAGCATGGAAGATTCCAAAAGAGGTCTCATGCCGATGAGCCATGGAATACATCTCTCCAAGAAACAAGCCCCAAAAACACCTGAGGAGAGAAACCGTATGAGTAAGATTCCTTATGCTTCAGCAATAGGATCTATCATGTACTAGATGATATGTAGTAGACCAGATGTCGCCTCATGCACTTAGTGTAACAAGCAGATATCGATCGAATCCAGGAGAAGAACTTTTGAAGGTATTGTGAAAAATATCCTAAAGTACTTAAGAAGAACTAAGGATATATTTCTTGTCTCTGACTGGGTCCGAATTAAAACTAGAGGGCTTCACAGACTCAAGTTTTCAAGCGGACCAAGATGACAATAAATCCGTTTAAGGGTATGTATTTACCTTAAATCTGTGGCGCAGTTGAGTTGAAAAGTTCCAATGAAAACAGCTTTCGATTCAATTGATGAGAGGCAGAGTACATAGTCGCAAGTGAATTTGTTTGGACGAAGAAGTTCATTACCGAACTTGGTGTGGTTCCTAGCATTAAAGGACCCCAGTGCCTTTATTCTGTGACAACATCGAGGTCATTACGCAAGCTAAGGAACCGTGTCTCATCGAAATCCAAACACGTGTTAAGCGATTTCATTTGATCGAGAGAGATCATTGAAAGAGAGACGTCACCACAGGCGTGTGGACTCTCGAAGACAATATTGCAGATCCATTTACTAAAGCGTTAACACAACAAACAGTTTGATCGTCACTTAGAGAAGATGGGTATGAGATACCACGGCGATTGGCTTTAGTGCAAGTGGGAGATTGAAAGTATTATGCATACAAGCCAATCATGTATGATGATAAAGCATATCTTGTGTAATCAATCTTATTTATTTATTAATAAAAGAATTATTTATTAAAGGCATTTATTATCTACATGGTGTCGCTTTTAATAATATGTGATAAACCCATAGTTTTAAGCAATGCTTTTAGAATAATGATGATGATCATTCTAATGAGATCTAAATTCTTAGAAAGCTTAAAACTAAAATAGTTCCCAATCATTGGATTACTAAATAGGGGATTAGTGAATGGGATAGATTGGGTACATACGTCTTTCTTGCTCATTGGATGAGGATGATTGATCTCATGATCATTTGTGTGGAGACACTAAAGCAAGTATGTAGGTGCTTATTAGAGAATAAGTTCACCGAACGTGACTCGCTAAGGAATACCTAATGGAGTTTTTTTACACCGTCAATAGGAATTCTCTGTAGTGATAGTAGTACAAATGATCCTTAGACTTGAGATCATCATAGTATCTTATATATAATGAATTACACTTTGACTTATTCCTTAAGACTCTTAGAGTATATCAAAGGGTATGCTTGGGTGTAATAAGTTATATATGAAGATAATGAATGATCAATAAAGAATCTACCACTTCTAGTAAAGGAGAAATGTCCTACATGATTCGATAAATGACAACCCAGGAATCCTTGGCAAGGTGGAATGAAATTAGAAAGTAGTTTCTAATTTGCATTCATCGGGAGTTGTTCATTTAGGAATCGAAATACATATAATTAAATAAAATAAGACTTGATGTAATTCCATGTCTTATATTTAATTGGGGACATAGTATGGTGGAAGGATTGAATTGTCACAGTAACTATTTACTCAAAGGTTCTTTTATGATTAATGTTGAAATCTATATTATCCGGAAAGTCATTGATCGCTAGGGAGGCTTATCCTATATTGTAGAATAAATATTATTTATTTAAATAAATTATTTGTTTAATTTATTTATTTAAATGAGATTAGAATTGTTTCTAATTGATTTATTCACAACCGGTTTAATATGGAGAACCTAAAGGGTCACACCATAAAAGGAAGAATAATTATTTAAGAAGTTAATGGCATAATTGTAATAATATGTTAAGTATATTTAATTTAATCTATGGTGATAGAATAAATTAAATAGCTTAATATTTATTATTTAATATTTTAGAAATATTAAATATAAATTAATAAGAGGAGTCTTATTAATATTATTATAATTATTATTATTTTAATTTCTAAAAGGTTTAGGAATTAATTTAATATTAGTACTCTCATTTATTCCTAATTGGATTAGAAAGAAAATTAGTTAAAAGAGTTTAACTAATTATCCCTAATAGGATTAGGAGCCCATTTAATTAAAGGGTTTAATTAAATAAATAATACCTTATTTTAATTAAAATAGGGTTATATAATATCTTTATAAGAGGAGTCTTATATTAGATATGAGGAATACGTAATTCCAGGAAGAGTTGGAGAGTACAACCATTTTCTTATTTAGGATAGGAAAACTAGGGTTCGAGCGAATCCTTCTTCTTGAAAAATTCCTCTTCCTTGGTGGATGTTTCAAACCTCACCAATATCGCTCGCATTATCTACCACAAGGATGAAGCGGGGTCGTAGGAATTTAGCCTGCTCTCGCAAATTTAGTCTCATCCTAAGACATAAAAATATCTTGTGATCTACTTTATCCATTCTGAACTTCTCTAAGACATCTTAAGTGGTTCTGATTCCCACCAATAATCGCCTCTCCAAAACTGAAGGTGGTAAAGGGAACCTTTGCTCCTCGAGCAACTAATTATCTTGGTGACTTTATCCATGTCTTTGCCTTGAGTGGTTCGGCTAGTGTTTCCACCTTGCATTTTGCACATAAGTCTCTGTTTGCACGATGTTGCAATGAATGAATTGCAGAAAGCCTTTGAACATCCCATCGTTCATCATTTGGTCGGTGTTGTTGTTTACCTGAGGATTATTGCCTTCCTGATGCACATTATCCTGGTTATTGATCGTCGGTGACTCAACGATCTCTCGTGCTCCATTGCTTATCTCAACATTTTCAGATGTTATTTTCAAACAATGCCACAAAATAAGGGTTAATTGACATGCCACATATTATCCCTATATTCTGACCGACCAATTAAATAACAAATAAGCTTAGGTAGGTTACACTAACGAAGGAATTACCCATCTCTCCCTCCCTAGTTCTAGCCTCACATCTCAGCCAGTGATTATATCCCTAAGCTTTGATACCAACTGTGAAGCCCCCAAAATAGGTATACATCACCCATTCTGAGTCGCCAAATACATGGTACAGAATACAAATACAAACTTCATTATACAACTTTCGTGTAACATAAGCTGAGAGTTTTAATACGAATATTGTCTTCTAGACAATATCCAAACTCAAATAGAGTCCTCATTACAATTATTATCACACTATTTTATAAAATAATGAGGACTACTGTGACGCCCCCAAAACAGGTATACATCACCCATCTTGGGTCGATAGATACACGGTACAGAAAACAAATACAACTTAATTATACAACAGTCGTGTGAAATACGACAAAATATAGGCTGTGAGTTTTAATACAAATATTGTCATCTAGACAATATCCACACTCAGTGGAGTCCTCATTACATTTATTACCACACTATTTCACAGGATAGTGAGGACTACTAATGCACCATCTAGGACCATCACCGCTCTCGACTAGTCCCAACTACGCTTTCTCATTTCAAGAGAACAAAGTGAAAGAAAGGGTGAGCTCAACTAGCCCAGTAAGAAATATTATGACTAAGATAATGCAGAATAAATTATCAATAGCCTTCAACAGTATAACAACTGATAGAATATAATAGACAACAAGTTTTAGATAAAAAACTACAGCGGAATAAGCAATCCATTAGAAGAGTCAAGTAAAGTATAAAATCTATTGTCTTCTATAATTTAAAAAGTTTTTTATCAACTTTATCGCTGAGACTCAGCTTAATAAATAAAATCGAATCATCCTTGCTCCATGGCCAAGGATATTCATATAATCATTAATGGTCATGACTATACTGAATAATCCCTGGTCATAATCATTCCAACAACTGTCCACCAATGAATTACAGGTCAATGAGGACTTTTACCACATCATTCGTCACATTACGGTCATGATTATACCGAATAATCCCTGGTCATAATCATACCAAGTCCATCTATGCATGTAATCCAAAAAGATGACTTTCAACATAATATAAGCATGAGGATGATGACAATTCAATAAAACAGGTTCAAGAATAAATTTTAAAGATTTATAAGTTAATTTATCCTGAACCCAATAACGTCCAAATTGTCAACATGATATCGCTTTGCAAAGAAAATTCAAGAATTTCGTAAGAATATTTCCATGAAAAGATATGGATGAAGCGCAAATATCAAGGATATTCCACTAATTTCATGGAGTATAGAAGCCAAAGCTTTAACCAACCGAGTATAATATAATATATGAAATCGCAAATGGATTTTCACCGCCATGCAGTAATCCACGACATGTGTCATTTCCATAATTTAATAAGGAATGAATACAGGATCATTCACCATGCATGTGGTAATCCACATGGCATGTGTTATTCTAATGTAATAATAAAGAATGGAATAATGAAGGATTCACCATGCGCATGCGATAGATCGCACCAATAGGTTATTCTCAATGTAATAATAAATAATGGAACCAGTCCGACGTAAAACGCACGTACGTGTGATATTCCACGTAATAATAAATAATGGAACCAGTCCGCCAGAACGCACGTATACATGATATTCTGACATAATAATAAATAATGGAACCAGATCCGGCGTAAACTCACAGATATGATGCTTTTCTTCTTTCTCTCTATAGTTTCTCTCTCTAGAGTTTTAGTGAATTCGTAAGAAATAAAGAAGGAATGAGCTTCTATTTATAGGAGAATGGACTGAATAATAACTAATTCATGAACGGTCCAGATTGATTTACTTTTAAACGGACGGTCCATATTGGTTTACTATTAAAACTTAAAGCAACGGTCCATACTGATTATTATTAAAACTTTAAACCTGCGATCCATATTGATTTACTATTATATCTTCAACCAACGGTCTGAAAAAATTAGCAAATCTCCTCGTGGAATAATATTGTTCCCAAAAATGATTTGGACCGAAAAGAAATATATTTTACGGGTGAATAGTACCTCGTGAATAGTAACTCATGAATAGTAACTCGTGAATAGTAACTCATGAATAGTACTCCGACACAAAAAGTGCCCCGAATACCCGATGGAACAATATAACCTCCAGACATCAATTATACTAACACAAATAAGTCCAACACAATGGAACTATAAAATTCATCTTTAATCAACACAAACTTATTCATCATTAATATTATAATTCAAAATATTTAACAACCAGGTCGTTCCCAGGAAAGAGGGGGCTTTCCGATAAGGATTTCTCCTTATTGGCGCGCAATTAGGTGACCAAACCTTTGTTTGACAGAACTTCTAGACATTGTCAATATTGCAAATAATAATATGAATAACTTTGCCGTCTCAATTATTGATTTAATAATATAACATATTATGCAGATGATATCGTAACAATAATTGAATCAATAATATGAGAGATATGATGCAACAACCATCAGTAGTAAATAATTGAGTATAATCGAGTGACTTCTCACGTAAGCATCAATAATCAATACCATGTGCTACTATGCAACCACACGACATCGTACTTTTACTACTACGGGTATTTCAACGCTTTTAATTCGGTAAAACCTCCGCCGCTTTTTTTTATAGAAAGATATTTTTGTCGCTTTTTAAGTAATGCAACAATACTTCCGATTTTGGGGTCCACTAATGATTGTGGCATCGCATTTAATATTCCCCGTTAAAATGAATATTCCTCACCAATCGAATATTATATAACCACTTGCTTACTTTGCAAAATTTGTAAATATTACCCACAACTATAACATTATATCAAATCCACACCATAATATTCAAAAATATATTTCGAGAAAATTATTCTTTATTCATAAAAGTTGGGGTCTTTAACCTCCCTTCTTATGAAATTTCGTCCTCGAAATTAGGGTACATACCTGGTATGTCGAAGAGATGAGGATACCTTGACTTCATCTCAGATTCTAACTCCCAAGTCATTTCCTCCACATCGTGGTTTCTCCACAAAACTTTGACTTGAGGTATAATCTTGGAGCGTAGAACATGATCCTTCTTATCCAAGATTTTAACAGGCAACTCTTCATACGTTAAATCTTCCTCTATCTCATCTGGTTCAAACTCAATAATGTGGTTCGGGTCTTTCATATATTTACATAACATAGATATGTGAAAAACGTTATGAACACGAGACATACTTGGCGGTAAGGCGAGTCTATAGGCCACAGTTCTTACTAGCTTGAGAATTAAAAATGGGCCAATAAATTGAGGATTGAGCTTTCCTCTCTTTCCAAATATCGTAACTCCTTTCCATGGAGCAACACGTAACAACACATGATCTCCAATATCGAATTCTACGTCCTTTCGATGAAGATCAGCATAACTCTTTTGTCGATCTTGTGAAGTTTTTATACGTTGTCGGATCGTTTGAATCTTTTCTGTAGTCATACGTACCAACTCCGGTCCCAACAACGTTGCTTCACCCACCTCATCCCAGCATACTGGAGAACGACACTTTCTCCCATACAACGCCTCAAATGGAGCCACGCCAATACTTGTTTGATAACTGTTGTTGTAGGAAAACTCCACCAACGGTAAGAACATGTCCCAAATTCTTTTGAAGTCAAGGACACAGAGTCTTAATAGATCTTCAAGAGTTTAAATAGTCCTCTCCAACTGCCCGTCTGTCTCAGGATGATATGTCGAGCTAAATGTAAATCTGTGCCTATAGCTTTCTGCAAACTAACCCAAAATCGTGAAGTGAATCTTGGGTCTCGATCAGAAACTATGGATACTAGCATACCATGCAGTCTTATAATCTCATTTATGTACATACGAGAAAGACGTTCAAGTGTATAAGTGTCTCGTATAGGTAAGAAGTCAGCAGACTTGGTCAATCTATCAACAATGACCCAAATTGCATCTATGCCTTGAGAAACCTTAGGAAGACCAGTAACGAAATCCATGGTAATGTGCTCCCACTTCCATTCTGGAATTTCAAGTGGTTGCAATGGACTTTTGGTACTTGATGCTCGCCGACTCGTTGACAAGTTAAACACCTTGAGATAAACTCCGCTATCTCTCTCTTCATATTGCTCTACCAAAATGTATGTCGAAGATCATGATACATTTTGGTACTCCCAGGATGGATTGTAAATGGTGTGTTGTGTGCCTTCATCATGATTTTATACTTTAAATTAGGGTCGTTAGGAACACAAAGTCTAGATTTGACTCGAAGTATTCCTTCTTCATCGATTCTTGCTTCCGTAATAGCACCTTCTTGACCGTCTTTCCTCATACGTATCGCCTCCGTGTCCAGTAGCTTGAGCAACTTTAACTTTATCGATTAAAGTCGGTTCTACTCGTATATTCGCCATCATCACATGGGTCCCTGGAGTCTTTAACTCTATCTTCATCCTTTGTAAGTCATACAAAATGGGCCTTTGTGTTGACAATATTGCACTCGTACCCGCATATGATCTTCTACTCAATGCGTCAGCTACTACGTTTGCTTTACCAGGATGGTATTGAATGGTATGATCATAATCTTTCAACAGTTCAAGCCAACATCGTTGCCGCATGTTGAGTTCCTTTTGGATGAAGAAATATTTGAGGCTTTTATGATCCGTATAGATCTCTACCTTCTCTCCATATAGGTAATGCCTCCAAATCTTGAGCGCGAAGACAACCTCTGCCAACTCTAGATCATGAGTAAGATAATCCCTCTCATATTCTTTGAGTTGCCGAGAGGCATATGCTATGACTTTCCCATGTTGCATGAGAACACATCCTAGCCCTTTGGCCAAAGCATCACTGTAGATGACAAATCCCTCTGAGCCAAATGGTATTGTCAGAACAGGTGCTGAATTTAGTCTTCCCTTGAGTTCTTGAAAACTCTTCTCATATTCCTAGCTCCAACCAAACTTTGTATCTTTTCGAGTCAGCTGAGTTAATGGAGTAGCGATTCAAGAAAATCCTTCCACGAATCTCTGATAATAACCAGCTAAGCCGAGAAAGGTACGTAATTCGGTCACTGACTTTGGTTGCTCCCAGCTTTGAATTACTTCAATCTTCCCTGGGTCAACAGATATTCCATGATTTGATATCACATGCCCAAGGAATGCAACTTCCTCAAGCCAGAACTCGCATTTCTTCAACTTGGCATAAAGCTTATTTTCATGAAGCTTTTGGAGTATCAGCCTCAAGTGTTGCTCATGATCTTCATGGCTTTTGGAATATATGAGAATGTCATCAATAAAGACAACCACAAAGTTGTAACGCCCCCAAAATAGGTCCATTCCATCCAACCCATTCTGAGTCGCCAAATATATGGTACGAAAAAAAACTACAACTTTATTACAACAATTGTCGTGCAAAATACAACAACACATGCTGTGAGTTTGGATACAAATATATACCAACCAGAAGCACGTCACAATGACACCTTACATAAAGGTATAGTCAAAACTGCATTTTAGAAATTAGAATCTTTGGGAAGTGCTCAAGGAAACCTTCGCATATGGGAGGCCATGCTTTTAGGTTATGGTAGATATCATATGGCCATGTAATTATCCTTGGTCAACCTAATAGACCCCAAAGAAAAAACGAGAAGATTACTATTATATTCTTCCCAATGGTGAGTCTTCTCTTGACATATCATTATCTCCACCATCTCTAATTGGGTATTATACTCCAAACAAAACACCAAGATTATATAGGTAGTGCTTGTAAATATACTTAGCAAGTGGATGAGCACAACCATGTCTTATGATAACACGAGGTTGTATGTCATTAGACATCTTGTATGATAGTGACAAAACACCCTTCCAAAGTTGGGTTAGCACACCCTATTTAATTCACCAAAATAACTATTAAATGATGTATAAAATACAACACACTAAAGTCCTCAATAAAATTATTTCCATACTCTTTAGGGAGAACCTCAACAACTATAGACCACCGCTCTATTCCTTGTTATCCCTCTCAACCCAAATACTACACTTTTATTACCCGAAAGGAAATGTGAAACAAAAGGGTGAGCACAACTAGCTCAAGAAAGAATATTATAACTAAAGATACATAAATTATCAATAGTCTTCATCAATAATAAATCGTAGATTTAGAACATATGGTAGATGATAAAACTTTTCAATCATAGTTGCAGTGAACGAAAGCAATCCATTAAAAGAGTCAAATAGACTATAAAGTCTATTGTCTTTCTCCACGTTAAAAGTCCACCAACAATATTTTATCCTCGTAACATCAATCAACAGTTCCTTTCCACAATCATATGAATAACTCATAATCATAATTGTGATTCTAAAATCCTCTTCTCATCCAAGATTAAGATAATTTTCATCATTGCCTTTACCCGAAACATCAAATATCATGGATATACCAAATCACAGCCTGCTCATAATCATACTAATAAATTCATCTTTGCACCACGGGCCAAAGATATTCATCAATGATTCATCTTTACACTACAAAGCTAAAGATATTCAATAACAAAGTCATCTTTGCATTACGAGCCAAAGATATTCATCAATAATTCATCTTTGCACTACAAAGCAAAGATATTCAACAACAGGTCATCTTTGCATTACGAGCAAAAGATATTCATCAATAATTCATCTTTGCACTATAGGCTAAGATATTCATCAACAAGTCATCTTTGCACTACGAGCCAAAGATATTCATATATCAAAGAAATACATAATCATTTCAGAAGTTATATAACAATAATTATAACCATGTTGATCAATTTACCTTTGCACTTAAGCTAAAAATATTCAATTATAAATTCAATGGACATGATCATACCAGTCAACAATTCAACTTTTGCACTACTGGCCAAAGAGAACCTATAGTCACGATCATACCAATAATCTACCCATCTTTACACTCAAGTCAAAGAGAAATATTATCATTAGGGTTATAAGAATGTTATATAAAAATAATATAATCAAAACATGGTTTTAATTTCAAGAGTAAGATTCATAAATCAACGATAATTTGGTCAAAGAAGAAACCAATTTGTCGTGAATAGTACCCCGTATTCGTATATAGTACCGTATACGTGCATAGTAACCTCGACACGAAAAGATAAAGTTTCATAATAAAATTCATATCCATATTTATAACACCTTAATCCAAATGTTATAAATCACTTAGAAATCTCATAATCTAATATTATTAATATTACAACAATATTTTAATCATTTCTTAAACTTATAAATAATTTAATCCAATTATTTACACTTTAATAATTAATGCATTTAATCATCTAAAATGCCAAACTCATAAGATTTCATCATCATTAACCAAAACCCTCATTATAAAAAAATCAGATATACCTCATATATGATTCTCAAGCTAATAAAACATATTTTCCAATTTTCTTACTTCACATAACATATTTAATTCATTTACTCATAACTAGAACATTTTCATGAAAAATACCAAATCAGTTCCAAAAATATTTCTTTTCCGGGATTTAGTATAACATAGTCTCATATTGAAATATATTTTTTCTAAATTTTAAAAATTCATTTACAATTTTTATATGGCCAAAACCACCGAATATTTAAACATTTATCATAAATTATACTTTTATCCAAAATTCTAAAATTTACACAGTATACTTGATTATATAGATGTACTCCCAATAAAAATTTCATCAATTTTGGAGTTAATCACAAGGAGTTATAAGCTGTTACTTTTAAAATAGTCTTTTCTCATAAAATCCATAACTCCTAATTTATACATCCAAAAATCGCCATTTTTGGACACAATCTACAAAACTCATCAAAATATCATTTCAAAATTTTCCAAAATTTTTGAATGTCCGAAAAAATACAAAACTGAAAAACATAATCACCCTTAAAAATCCATTACTATCCCTTACCTCAAAAGAGCAAAGATTTAATTAGAATAATCTTCGAATCTAACTTGCACCGTATAGCAACACTCAAAGTATACTCAAAATACTCACAAGAATACGCCGATAATATAGAGAGAAAACTTCAGCTTCGGTGTGATTTTCAATTCTAACCTAAGCACCTATTTATAGGAAAACGCTTAGAACACCAAAGCGTAAAATTTATTAAATATTATTATATTTTTTCCAAAACTTCATACGCATGTTTTACCATCTGAACTCAGCCCTATCACATGTTAAATGAGGAAAACAAAATGAAAAACACATTTTTGTAAATAAAATAATTAAAACTTTCAAAAATCAATTATTTGAACTTCGTAACTTCAATAATTCATAATAAATAGCCTTTTATCAGAAAATTTGAATCTCATGAGTTTTTATAAGAAATTCAATTCTCTACAACTTTGCGGAAGAAATTTCTTCCAAATTCCAAACAAAAATTGACCGTAATTCACAAACGGGTGATTTTACAAATTTATAATCAAATTTCTATTCAATAATTGTGTCCACCAACACACAAAAATATGTGTTAAACATTTATTACCACAAAATACTCTTCCTCCTCATATACTCATATATCCCACATTCATTATAAAATATCACCGTTAATATATTATTAAAATAATATATTTAAATAAATTATTTTATCAAAAAAGATAAAATATTAATTTTCAACAATTGTCACATTAAAAATTTTCTCCATCTATGTCCACATTGTAAGACCCCAAATTTTTTTAAATAAAAGGAATTTCCTTTATTTATTATTTTGAAATAGTAAGGGTGGATTTGATTAATGTGGTTAGTTATGGGTAAAATGCGCAAATATTTCAAAATAAGCAAGTGGTTATAAAATATTCATCATTGTTTGGGGAATATTCGTTTGGTCGTGGAATATTAAATGCTTGTCGGGGAATATTAAATGACGACGAGCGTATGACCATGTGTGGGCCCCATAACTGGAAAGCGATTGGATGAAGAAAGCGACAAATATAAGTTGGTTAAAAATAACTTGGCAGTAGTTATTACCAATTAAGATCATTGGAATACCCGTGGTTAAAATACGATGTACGCGTGATTAAAGAGTACTACGGTAGATTGATGAGTATTGTTGAATTATTGATTCGCACGTAAGATGGCACTACTCAATAATTTTCACGCGTGAGTTATTATTCAATATTTTATTTTATTGATTCAATAATTGTTGCGTTGATATTTTATATTATTCTTTGTTTCAATAATTGTCCTTTGCGATATTTCCCATTATCGGATCAATAATTCATATTATTTGAATAATATTATTAGATAACATTATTGGCAATGTCTAGAAAGTTTACATCTAAGGAGAGGTTTGGTCACCTAATTCATGCGCTTGATGAGAGAGATCCTTATCGAAAGCCCCTCTTTCTGAGGAGCGGCTACCGGTTGTCATAATTGTGATTACGTAATATTATTTGTGAATAATTAATTATTGATTCATATGATAAAGAAATATTTATTTTATGTGGATATAAATGATGGATTTATTTATGTGGTTATAAATGAAGAAATTATTGTTGAGGTGTTTTATCAGTATTTTACCAGATTGGAGGTATTAAAAATTAAATTAGGGGTTTTGAGATATATTGCGGGGGTTATAATTTTTAATCCGACCGTTGGATTGTGGTAATTTTTGGGTATGTTATACATACATAAGTTGAGTATATGTCCACAAATTTTGAACCGTTAAAAATGCACGAATGATTTGTTGTGAATTTTAAGAGGTGTCGGGTTCGGAAATTAGGGTTATAATTGATTTTGGTGGAAAATTCTAGAATTGAATGGGCCCCACTTGTGGTTGGTGAAGAAATGTGCTGAATTTTATTTCAAATGTGGTGGGTGGCAATAGTAGCAGGTAAAGCCATCGGTAGTGTGTCAAGTCTCGCTTCTACGGCTAACATTTTCCTATAAATAGAGGGCTAAGTTAGAATTGAAAATCACACCGAAACAAAGTTTCTCTCTTTCTCTCTATATTATTGAGCGTATTTTGTGAGTAATTAGATACTTTGAGAGTTCTTTGTTCAAAGACAAGTTTCATTCAAGATCACTTGAGCCTTTCCTTTCAAATAATCGATTCTTTGAGGTAAGGGATATTATTTTTTCAGTAATGATATTATTTCTTCAATATCATTATCTTTGAAATGTTGATCCAAGTTTTTATCAAATTTGGAACTTTTTCATGTCTGGGGTTACTATTCATGAGTTACTATTCACGAGTTACTATTCATGAGTTACTATTCACGAGTTCTTATTCACAGTATTATTCATGAAGCGTGAAAATGTTTTTTGTGGAATTTCTATCTTTTGGTGTTTGAGTTACTATTCACGTATCAAGACTATTCACGTATCTGACACTATTCATCGAAAAATAAAATTTCTTCTTTTCGTCAAAAATCATCTATACGGATACTAGCTTTGATTGTATCCATGTTCGATCATTCTTGAATTTTACACCACTATGATTATTTTGAGGTATTTTTGGACGTGGATAAAACCAAGTATGAATCCTTAATCCTTAATCCTTGTCATTTTGTTTCTTTGGATTCGTTCTTTAAAAATATTTTCATCATCCTCGGTCTTAAATGATGATATTATTGAATATCTTTGGCACATGTAGTAAAAAGATGAATGATTTCGAAGAATATCTTTGGCACTGTAGTGCAAAGATGAGCGGTGTTTAAATGAACATGACCGATCGATGAATATCTTTGGCTGAGTGCAAAGATGAAACAGTGTTGAGATGAACATGAATAGATTGATGAATATCTTTGGTGCGTAGTGCAAAGATGAATATTTGATTTGAGATGAATATTGATTGATGTTACGAGGATAAAATATTGATGATGAATCGTTAAATTCATAGATTATAGTAGATTTCATTCTCTACGTAACTCTTCTATGAATTATTATTTCATTGCGAATATTGATTGAAAATTTGTTGTCTATTGTATTCTATTAAATTTTTCCTGTTGAAGACTAACGATAATTTGTTGTATATTATCTTAGTAGTCATAATATTCTTTCTTGAGCTAGTTGAGCTCACCCTTTTCCTTTTGTTCCATTCTTCTCGGAGGCGAGAATATAAGCGATGTTTAGTGGGGTATGGAATGAAGGTTTTAGAAAGGATTGTTTAGTAGTCCTCACCATTTTGTAAAATAATGTATCAATAAATGTGATGAGGATTTATGTGAGTATAAATATTGTCTAGAAGATAATATTTGTATTTAAACTCACATTTCTTGTTGTAATAATAAAGTTGTAGTTGTTTACATACCATGTATTGACAACTCGAATGGGTGATGTATACCTATTTTGGGGCGTCACGGTTGGTATCGAGCTATAAGTAAAGAGCCCGAGCCTCTCATTTGGTGACTTCTGTTGATGGGGATGCTGAAGCCGGACTCTCTCCGTAGGGGCCTGAATTCTTGGTGGTGGCGATAAGTACCACTTGTGAGGTGTTGTCCACGGTTGGGACATGAGTCACGATTGAGAGCAACCTAAGTTAGTAATCGAAATCGTAGCTTTCTAGGCTTAGTTGGTTATTATCGGAGATTCATTTGAAGGATATTCTCGAATCGCTATTCCATTAACGTGGTGACTCATAGAGATACAAAATTCAAATGGAGCAAGGAATGTGATAAGAGCTTGAAGAACTCAAGAGGAGACTCATTTCAAAGACATGTTACGACCATGCCATCTCGAAAAAGCGAGCGTGGTGGCGGCGTGTTGAGTAGAAGATCGTATACAAGTACGAGTACAATATTGTCAAAGACTCATTTCTTATAATATACAAATAATAGAGATGGAGATGAAAACTCTAGGTACCCACGTGATGATATACGATGCGTGATGATATCGAGTATAATCGACTTTAATCGATAAAGTTAAAGTTTATTCAAGCTACACAACGGGTGATGAATTTGAAGAAGGAGGTGCAAGAAGTTGTTATTTCAAAAGCGAGAGAATCGGTGAGGTGAGGAAAGCTCAAACCTTCGATTTATTAATCCATTTGAAATTCTCGATCGAATAGGGGCGTGGCCTATAGACTCGTTTTACCACCAAGTATGGCGTGTTCATAGCGTTTTTCACGATCGATGTTACGTAAATATGTGGACGACCAAAACACGTCATTGAGTTAGAACCGGACGAGATAGCCAAGACTTAACGACGCGAGGAGGTACTGTCAAGATCTTGGATAGGAAGGAGCATGTCCTATGTATCGAGGTTATACCATAAGTTAAAGTTTGTGGAGAAACCATGCTATTGAGGAAATGACACGGGAGTTGAAAGCGAAAATGAAAGCGAGGTATTCTCATCTTTTCAAACACCAGTGCACGTGACGTCAATTTCGAGGGACGAAATTTCATAAGGAGGGAGGTTGTAAGACCCCAAATTTTTTTTTAAATAAAAGGAATTTCCTTTATTTATTATTTTGAAATAGTAAGGTGGATTTGATTAATGTGGTTAGTTATGGGTAAAATGCTTAAATATTTCAAAATAAGCAAAGTGGTTATAAAATATTCATTGTTGTCGGGGAATATTCGTTTGGTCGTGGAATATTAAATCTTGTCGGGGAATATTAAATGCGACCCAGCATTGACCATGTGTGGGCCCCATGTGAAAGCGATTGGATGAAGAAAGCGACAAATATAAGTTGGTTAAAAATAACGGCGTAGTTTGTTACCAATTAAGGATGTTGGAATACCCGATTGGTTAAAATACGATGTCACGCGTGATTGCTTGCGATGCTATAGCACGGTATTACAAGTATTGTTGAATTATTGATTCGCATGCGTAAGATGGCACTACTCAATAATTTTCACGGTGAGTTCTTTATTCAATATTTTATTTTATTGATTCAATAATTCTTTGCGTTGATATTTTATATTATTCTTTGTTTCAATAATTGTCCTTTGCATGTATTTCCCATTATCGGATCAATAATTCATATTATTTGAATAATATTATTAGATAACATTATTGGCAATGTCTAGAAAGTTACTGTCTAAGGAGAGGTTTGGTCACCTAATTACTTGCGCCGATAAGAGAGATCCTTATTGGAAAGCCCCTCTTTCTGAGGAGCGGCTGGTCATCGTAATTGTGATTACGTAATATTATTTGTGAATAATTAATTATTGATTCATATGATAAAGAAATATTTATTTTATGTGGATATAAATGATGGATTTATTTATGTGGTTATAAATGAAGAAATTATTGTTGAGGTGTTTTATCAATTATTTTGCAGTTGGAGGTATTAAAAATTAAATTAGGGGTTTTGAGATATATTAAGGGGTTATAATTTTTAATCCAAATGGTTGGATTGTGGTAATTTTGGGTATGTTATACATACATAAGTTGAGTATATGTCCACAAATTTTGAGCCGTTAAAAATGCACGAATGATTTGTTGTGAATTTTAAGAGGTGTCGGGTTCGGAAATTAGGGTTATAATTGATTTTGGTGGAAAATTCTAGAATTGAATGGGCCCCACTTGTGGTTGGTGAAGAAATGTGCTGAATTTTATTTCAAATGTGGTGGTGGCAATAGATAGCGAGTAAAGCCATCAAGTAGCAAGTCAAATGCCTTGGCCGGGCTAACATTTTCCTATAAATAGAAATTTAAGTTAGAATTGAAAATCACACGTAAACAAAGTTTTCTCTCTCTCTCTATATTATTGAGCGTATTTTGTGAGTATTTAGATACTTTGAGAGTTCTTTATTCAAGTACAAGTTTCATTCAAACATCACTTGAGCCTTTCCTTAGAAATCGATTCTTTGAGGTAAGGGATATTATTTTTTTTCGTAATGATATTATTTCTTCAATATCATTATGTTTGAAAAATTGTTCGAAGTTTTTATCAAATTTGGAACTTTTTCATGTCGGGGTTACTATTCATGAGTTACTATTCACGAGTTACTATTCATGAGTTACTATTCACGAGTTACTATTCACGAGTACTATTCATGAAGCGTGAAAATGTTTTTTGTGGAATTTCTATCTTTTGGTGTCGGAGTTACTATTCACGATATCAAGCACTATTCACGATATCTGACACTATTCATCGAAAAATAAAATTTCTTCTTTTTCGTCTAAAACATCTATTACGGATACTAGCTTTGATTGTATCCATGTTACGATCATTCTTGAATTTTACACCACTATGATTATTTTTGAGGTATTTTTGGGACGTGGATAAAACCAAGTATGAATCCTTAATCCTTAATCCTTGTCATTTTGTTTCTTTGGATTCGTTCTTTAAAATATTTTTCATCATCCTCGGTCTTAAATGATGATATTATTGAATATCTTTGGCACTGTAGTAAAGATGAATGATTCTGAAGAATATCTTTGGCTGTAGTGCAAAGATGAGCGGTGTTTAAATGAACATGACCGATCGATGAATATCTTTGGCTGTGAGTGCAAAGATGAGCAGTGTTGAGATGAACATGATGGATTGATGAATATCTTTGGCCTTTAGTGCAAAGATGAGCAGGTGTTGAGATGAACATGATGGATTGATGAATATCTTTGGTGCATAGTGCAAAGATGAATATTTGATTTGAGATGAATATTGATTGATGTTACGAGGATAAAATATTGATGATGGTATTAAATTCATAGATTATAGTAGATTTCATTCTCTACGTAACTCTTACATGAATTATTATTTCCATTCTGCGAATATTGATTGAAAATTTGTTGTCTATTGTATTCTATTAAATTTTTCCTGTTGAAGACTAACGATAATTTGTTGTATATTATCTTAGTCATAATATTCTTTCTTGAGCTAGTTGAGCTCACCCTTTTCCTTTTGTTCCATTCTTCTCGGGAGGCGAGAATATAAGCGATACAAGTAGGGGTATGGAATGAAGGTTTTAGAAAAGGATTGTTTAGTAGTCCTCACCATTTTGTAAAATAATGTATCAATAAATGTGATGAGGATTTATGTGAGTATAAATATTATCTAGAAGATAATATTTGTATTTAAACTCACAGCTTTTCTTGTTGTAATAATAAAGTTGTAGTTGTTTACGTACCATGTATTGACAACTCGGAATGGGTGATGTATACCTATTTTGGGGGCGTCACACACATAAAATAAATATTTTCTCATCATAAAAATCAATAATTAATTATTCACAAATAATATTACATAATCACAATATTGACAACAGCAGGTTCCTCAGAAAGAGGGGCTTTCAATAAGATCTCTCCCTCATGGCGCGCAATTAGGTGACCAAACCTCTCCTTAGATGTAACTTTCTAGACATTGCCAATAATGTTATCCAATAATATTATTCAGATAATATGAATTATTGCTCGATAATGGAAAATACTCTTGTAATGACAATTCTTGAAACAACGGTAATATAAAATATCAACACAAAGAATTATTGAATCAATAAAATATAATATTGAACAGTAATTACTGTAATAATTTTTGAGTAGTGCTTTATTACGTAAGAATCAATAATTCAAAAATACTGTGCAATACCGTGTTCTACTGTGCAACAACGAGTATTACTTTACTTTACCCACCGGGTATTCTAATAGTGTTAATTCAGTAATAATTATTACCGTTATTTATAAAACTCCCTTTTATCGTTTTCTTCATCCCACAATTATTCCGTATGGGCCCATAAATGGTCGCTACTGGTCGTATGCGAATATTCCCACGTAAAGAATATTCCACGACCAAACTAATATTCCCTGACAATAATGAGTATTTTATAACCACTTGCTTATTTTGAAAAAATTATATATATCACCCTTAACTTTAACTTTTATCAATTTAACTATTTACTGAATAGTAATTATAAGAAAAATTAAATACTTTTATTTCATAAAATTGGGGCCTTACAAAAGTGATCCAAATATTCCTTGAATACTCGGTTCATCATATCCATGAAGGCAGCAGGAGCATTAGTCAATCCAAAAGACATGACCAAGAATTCATAATGCCCGTACCGAGTTCTGAAGGTAGTTTTTGGAATATCCTCGATTTTAACCTTCAATTTGATGATATCCAAGCTAAGATCGATCTTTGAAAAGAATTGTGCTCCTTGCAACTGGTCAAACAGGTCATCAATGCGAGGTAACGGATACCTATTCTTGATGGTGACATGGTTCAATTCTCGATAGTCAATACAAAGTCGTATACTTCCATCTTTCTTCTTCACGAATAGAACAAGAGCACCCCAAGGAGACGTACTAGGACGAATGAAACCAATGTCTAATAATTACTACAATTGGGTCTTTAACTCCTGAAGTTCAATAGAAGCCATTCGATATGGGGCTTTGGAAATGGGTTTTGTACCAGATTCAAGGTCGATACAAAATTCAATTTCACGCTCTAGGGGTAGGCCAGGAAGTTCTTCAGAGAATACGTCAGGAAATTTATTAACAATAAAAATATCATTCAAAACTGACATATTTTTGTTTAAATCTGTGACATGAGCTAAGAAAGCTTGACATCCATTTTTCAATAAATGAATAGCTTTATGGCTTGAAATGACCGTGATTGATTTTAATGGTTTGGTCGCTTGAATTCGCATAATAGGTTGTTTAGGAATATGAAAACTAACAACCTTACGAAAACAATCAATTTTTGCATGATAAGTAGTTAACCAATCAATCCCTAGAATTACGTCAAACGCAAGTATTTTTAAAGAAATAAGATCGACAGGTAAGGTGCGGTCACCGATTTGAATCAAACAAGACTTATAAATCGTGGATGTAATGAAGGTTTCTCCCAACGGAGTTTCAACCGATAAGTCAAAGTCCAATTTCTCCGGAGTCAAATTTAAACGTTGAGCGCAAGTAGGAGAAATAAAAGAATGGGTAGAGCCGGTATCAAATAAGGTATATACTTCACTAGAGTTTATGATAAGCTTACCCGTGATGACCTCGTTTGGGTTCCTTGCTTTCTGGGAGGTTACAACAAACACTCTCCCTTGAACTACCGGTTTTGTCTTATCTGGGACAGACTTTGATGCCTCCATCCCAGCTGGACTTGACTTTGGTGCACAACAAAATTGGGCTAAGTGACCTTGTCTTCCACAATTATAACATGTTTTGGACTGCTGCGTACAGTTTGGACTGATGTGTCCCTCCCCTCCGTATTTGTAACATACGACCGGCGGTCGTTCTCCTTCCTTAACAATAGGTGCTGGTGCTGACGTCCTTCCATCATTACTAAATCTCCTCTTCTTGAAACTCCCACTTTTATTGTCTTGCCCATGATTACCACCGAAGTGGTTACCATTTTTGGCATATTGATTCCCTCCACGTTTGTTGTCACCGCTTCGATGACTGTTACCACTAATATTTTCATTCTGTCGGCTGCTTTCTCTTGGTTGCATTGACCCGTTATCGCGCTCCAATAACTGAGCCCTATTTATAACATCTGAATACAAACACAGTTTATGAGAAATAAGATATTGACGTATCTCCGGTTTCAAACCTATTAAAAACATTTGCGTCATTCGTTCCTCATTATCAACCAAATGGGATGCAAACCGGGATAACTCAGCAAATTTAGACTCGTATTGCGACACGGTCATATTGTTTTGCTCCAATTTGATAAACTCCACCTCCTTCATGTGACGAATAATTTCGGGAAAGTATTTGTCATTGAACAACTCTTGGAACTTCTCCCAAGACATCTTGAAAAGGCCAGTCGAGTAATGCGTTTATGATTCCCACCAAGAATCGCCTCCCTCGCAACATAAAGGTGGCAAAAGGAACCTTTTGCTCCTCGGAGCATCCCAAGATATCAAATATCTTGGTGATCTGCTTTATCTATGCATCCGCCTTAAGTGGTTTTGGCTCTCCAATAAACTCCGGTGGTCCCAGCTTGTTGAACTGTTTAGCGGTGACCGTCCTAGAGTTTCCAGTGTTTCCACCTATATTTTGGACATGAGTTTCTCTTGCCTGATGTTGTACGAATTGCAGAAAGCTCCTAAACATTCCGTCGTTCGCCATTTGGTCGGTGTTGTTGTTCACCTGAGGATTATTGTCTTTCTGTTGCACATTATCCTGAGTATTAATCTGTGGTGACTCCACGATATCATGTGCTTCATTGCTTATCTCAACATTTTCGGATGCCATTTTCCAAACTGCCACAAAACAAGGGTTAATTAATATATCACATATTATCCCTATACTCTGACCGACCAGTTAAATACCAAATAAACTTAGGTATGTCATACTAGCGAAAGAATTCCCCGTCTCTCCCCTCCTAGTTCTTGTCTCACATCTCAGCCAGGGATCATATCCCTAAGCTTTGATACCAACTGTGATGCCCCCAAAATAGGTATACATCACCCATCTTGGGTCGCCAGATACAAGGTACTGAAAATAAATACAACTTAATTATACAACAGTCGTGTGAAATACGACAAAACATAGGCTGTGAGTTTTAATACAAATATTGTCATCTAGACAATATCCACACTCAATGGAGTTCTCATTACATTTATTATCACACTATTTCACAGAATAGTGAGGACTACTAATACACCATCTAGGACCATCACTCTATTCCCCGACTAGTCCCAGCTACATTCTCATTTTCTGAAGAGAACAGTGAAAGAAAGGGTGAGCTCAACTAGCCCAGTAAGAAATATTATGACTAAGATAATGCAGAATAAATTATCAATAGCCTTCAACAGTATAACAACTGATAGAATATAATAGACAACAAGTTTTAGATCAAAAACTGCAGCGGAATAAGCAATCTATTAGAAGAGTCAAGTAAAGTATAAAATCTACTGTCTTCTATGATTTAAAAAGTTTTTCATTAACTTTATCGCTGAGACTCAGCTTAATAAATAAAATCGAATCATCCCTGCTCCACGGCCAAGGATATTCATATAATCATCAATGGTCATGACTATACCGAATAATCCCTGGTCATAATCATACCAACAACTGTCCACCAATGAACTACAGGCCAATGAGGACTTTTACCACATCATTTGTCACATTACGGTCATGATTATATCGAATAATCCCTGGTCATAATCATACCAAGTTCATCTATGCACGAAAGCCAAAGATGACTTTCAACATAATATAAGCATGAGGATGATGACAATTCAATAAAACAGGTTCAAGAATAAATTTAAAAGATTTATAAGTTAATTTATCCTGAACTCAATAACGTCCAAATTGTCAACATGATCATCGCTTTGTGCAAAGTAAAATTCAAGAATGCTCAGAAGAATATTTCCATGAAAAGATATTGGATGAAGCGCAAATATCAAGGATATTCCACTAATTTCATGGAGTATAGAAGCCAAAGCTTTAACCAACTGAGTATAATATAATATATGAAACTCGCAAATGGATTTTCACCCGCCATGCAGTAATCCACGATATGAGTTATTTCCACAATTTAATAAGGAATGAATACAGGATCATTCACCATGCATGTGGTAATCCACATAGATAGGTTATTCCAATGTAATAATAAAGAATAGAATAATGAAGGATTCACCATGCATGCGATAGATCGCGCTCAACAAAGTTATTCCCAATGTAATAATAAATAATGGAACTAGGTCCCACAGAACGCATGCATGTGATATTAAAACGTAATAATAAATAATGGAACTGTGTCCGGCGTGAACGCACGTATAGGATATTCCGGCACGTAATAATAAATAATGGAACCAGTCCCGCCGTAAATGCACGACATGATATTCCGACAGAATAATAAAGAACGGAATAGTACTTCGAGAATAGTACCTCGTGAATAGTACCCCGACATGAAAAGTACCCCAAATACCCGAGTGAATAATCTTTGGGTGAATAGTAACCCATGAATAGTAACTTATGAATAGTACCTTGACACGAAAAGTGCCCCGAATACCCGAGTGAATAATACTAGAGTGAATAGTAACCAGGTGAATAGTAACCTGTGAATAAAATACCAAATAAAATTATATTTCATGACGAGTACAAAAGAAATGATATCTCATACGAGTATAATAGAATATACAAAACTGCAAATGGATTTTTACCCGCCATGCGGTAATCCACGTAGACAGATCATTTCCACAATTTAATAAGGATTGAATACGAAGGATCATTCACCATGCACGCGGTAATCCACATAGATAGGTTATTCCAATAGAATAATAAAGAATGGAATAATAGAAGAATTCACCAGGCGTGCGTAATCCGCACAGACAGGTTATTCCAACAGAATAATAAAGAATGGAATAACAACCCTTATGAGTATTGAAAGAGAATAACTTTCTTCATGAATACGAAAGAAATAATGCCCCTTACCTTAGAAGAAAATTGGATACTGGAATAGTGAGGTAGCAGACTTTTCTTCTTCTTTCTCTCTATAATTTCTCTCTCTAATAATTGCTCTATAGCTTTAGTGAATTGGTGAAAAATGAAGGAAGAATGAGCTTCTATTTATAGGAAAATATAGTTTTGATAATTGCACATTTTGGGGCTCAAAATATTACAGTATAATACCTTCCTCTTTTTCTTCATTTTTAATTTAGTCCTGCAAGTATTATCAAACTTGCACCACCTCCCCTAATAGTAAATAATGTGAATCAATAGTAAATCATGTGAATCAATAGTTCTAGACATGTAAACATATGAATTACAGTATAGTACCTCCATCTATACCTCCATTTTTAACTTAGTCATGCAAGTATTATCAATCTTGCACCAACTCCCCTAATAGTACAAGAATGTGAATCAATAGTACACACATGTGAACAAATAGTTATAATCATGTGAATTAATAGCAATTAATTGCTTATTTATCCGGTTAATTACCCGATTGGTCAATATAACCTCCAGACATCAATTATTAACGAAATAAATGTCGATTTCCACTAACACTAATAATTCTCACACAATGGAACTATCAATTTCATCTTTAATCAACACGAACTTATTCATCTTTAATATTATAACTCACAATATTTAACAACCAGGTTGTTTCCAGGAAAGAGGGGGCTTCCCGATAAGGATTTCTCCTTATTGGCGCGCATTTAGGTGACCAAACCTCTCATTGATAGAACTTCTAGACATTGTCAATATTGCAAATAATAATATGAATAACTTTGTCGTCTCAATTATTGATTTAATAATATAACATATTATATAGATGATATTGTGATAATAATTGAATCAATAATATGAGAGATATGATGCAACAATTACTGTAGCAATAATTGAGTATAACTAAGTGACTTCTTACGTAAGCATCAATAATCAATACCGTGTGCTACTATGCAAGCACACGTACATCGTACTTTTACTACAAGGGTAGTTCAGCGGTTTTAACGGTAGCACTTTACATAGTTATTTTTATAAAAGATAATTCTCTCATTTTCTAACTACGACAATACTTACATTTGTGGGGTCCACCAATGATTGTCTTGAGTAAATTTAATATTCCCTGACCAATCGAATATTATATAACCACTTGCTTACTTTGCAAAATTTTCACAGATCACCCTTAACTTTAACCTTTTATCAATTTAACCATTTCCAAAAAAAATAATAATTATAAGAAAATTAAATACTTTCATTTCATAAAATTCGGGGTCTTAGAATCTCCCCTCCTTATGAAATTTTGCCCTCGAAATTTACGTACATACCTGGTATGCCGAAGAGTTGAGGATACCTTGACTTCATTTCATATTCCAACTCTTGAGGTATAACCTTTGAGTGTCGAATATGATCCTTCTTATCCAAGATTTTAACACGTATCTCATCATACGTTAAATCTTCTGCTATCTCGTCTAGTTCTAATTAATTAATGTGGTTCGGGTCATCCACATAATTACATAACATCGATACGTAAAAAAAACGTTATGAACACGCGACATACTTGGCGGTAAAACGAGTCTATAGGCCACAATTCCTACTCAATCAAGGATTTCAAATGAAATAATTAAATCGAGGGTTGAGATTTCCTTTATTCATCAACTCTTGCTTCTAGAATAACGCCTTCTTGAACCTTCTTCTTTATCTTCATCAGCTCCGGGTGTGTAGCTTGAACGGCCTTAACTTTATCGATTAAAGTCGATTCTAATCGTATATTAGTTATCTTCACGTGGGTCCCTAAAGTCTTTAACTTTATCTTCATCATTTGTAAGTTATACGAAATAGGGTTTTTTTGTGTGTTAACAACATCGCACTCGTAAATGCATACGATCTTCCACTCAACGCGTCAACTACTACGTTCGCTCTTCCATAATGATATTGAATGGTATAGTCGTAATCTTCAACAACTCGAGCCAACGTCTTTGGTGCATAATACATTCGTTCTAGGTGAAGAAATATTTAAGGGTTTTAGAAATGGGTTTTGTACTGGGGTCAATACAAAATTCAATTTCACGCTCTGGGGGTAGGCCAGGAAGTCTTCAGGAAAACGTCAGGAAATTAATTAACAATAGAAGTATCATTCAAAACTGTGACTCTCATCCAAGACTTGGATAGTACGTCACATTGATACCCATCAACTTGCCACCGTTATTCACAACGTCCCCTATGGAAGGTTCAACTTCGGTGCATTCCACACAAGGAAGTCACCAGCAAAAGGCTCGGGGCTCTTTACTTATGGCTTGATATAACAGTGATTGACTTTAGGGGTTTGGTTGCTTGAATTCACATAACAGGTTGGTTAGGAATATGAAAGCTAACAACCTTAAGAAAAGCATGATGAGTAGTTAACCAATCGATTCCTAAAATCACATCAAGGGCAAGTATTTTCAAAGAAATAAGATCGACATGTAACGTGAAAGTGTCGATTTGAATCAACAAGATTTATAAACAGTGGATAACGACGGTTTCTACTAACAAAGTTTCAACCAATAAGTCAAAGGCTAACTTCTCTGGGGTCAAATTTAAATGTTGAGCGCAAGCAAGAGAGATAAAAGAATGGGTAGAACCGGTATCTAATAAGGTATAGACTTCGCAAGAATTTATAATTAACTAACCCATGCTAACTTTGTTTGGGTTACTCGCTTTTTGAGAAGTCAAGAAAAATGCTCTTCTTGAAACCACCGACTTTGTTTTGTCCGTATCCGCCTTTGGTGCCACTGTCCCAGCTGGACTTGACTTTGATACAGGACAAAATCGAGCTATGTGACCGTCTTTTCCACAACTAAAATATACCTTGGAAGGCTGTGAACAGTTTGGACTTATGTGTTCCTCCTCTCTGCATCTATAGCATCTAACTGGCGGTCGTTCTCCTCCCCTAGAATTTGTTGCTGGTGTTGGTGCTGCTGCCAACGTCTTCCCATCATCGTTGAATCTTTTCTTCTTGAATTTTCCACTTCTATTATCTTGGCCACGATTACCACCGAAGTGGTTACCATTTCTTGCCTGATAATTTCCCCCACGATGGTTATCATTGTTCCGATGGCCGTTGCCACCGGTACGATTATTATCGTGTTATTGCTCGTTACCTTTTGGTTGTGCTAACTCATTATCGCGCTCTAATAACTGAGCCCTATTCACAACATCTGAATATAAACAAAGTTTGTGAGAAATGAGGTACTGACGTATATCGGGTTTCAAACCTCTTAGAAACAATCGCGTCATTCGCTCCTCATTATCGACCAAATGGAATGCTAACCGGGATAACTCCGCAAATTTAGCCTCGTATTGCGACACGGTCATATTATTTTACTCTAACTTGATAAACTCCACCTCCTTCATGTGACGAATACTTTTGGGAAAGTACTTGTCGTTGAACAACTCTTGGAACTTCTCCCAAGATATCTTGAAAGCGTTAAATTTGGTTACGTTTTACTGATTCCCACCGAAGAATCTGCCTCTTCATGCAACATAAAGGTGGCAAAGGGAACCTTTTGCTCCTCGAAGCATCCCAAGACATCAAATATCTTGGTGATCTGCTTTAACCACGTCTTCGCCTTAAGTGGTTCTGGCTTTCCTAAAAACTCCAGCGGTCCCAGCTCCTTGAACTGATTAGCAGTGACCAGCCATGGGTTGCCATTGTTTCCACCTGCATTTTGAACAGGAGTCTCTCTCGCCTGATGTTGCATGAATTGCATAAAGCCTCTGAACATCCCATCATTCACCATTTCATCGGTGTTATTGTTTACCTAAGGATAATTGTCTTCCTGTTGCACATTATCCTGGGTATTGATCATTAGTGACTCAATGGTCTCATGTGCTTCATTGCTTATCTCAACATTTTCGGAAGCCATTTTCAAATACTGCCACAAAACAAGGGTTAATTAACATATCACATATTATCCCTATACTCTGACCGACCAATTAAATACCAAATAAACTTAGGTAGGTCATACTAATGAAGGAATTTCCCGTCTCTCCCCTCCTAGTTCTTGTCTCACATCTCAGCCATGTATCATATCCCTAAGCTTTGATACCAACTGTGACGCCCCCAAATCAGGTATACATCACCCATCTTGAGTTGCCAAATACATGGTACAAAATCCAAATACAACTTAATTATACAACAGTCGTATAAAATACGACATAACATAATCTAAGAGTTTTAATAAGAATATTGTCATTTAGACAATATCCACACTCAATGGAGTCCTCATTACATTTATTGTCACACTATTTTATAGAATAGTGAGGACTACTAAAACAACAACTGGACCGTCCAACTGTTTCCGACTCGTCTCCGACTATATTCTCATTTCCAAAAGAGAACCAATGAAAGAAAGGGTGAGCTCAACTAGCCCAAGAAGAAATATTATGACTAAGATAATGCGTAATAAATTATCCTTAGCCTTCAAAAGTATAACAACTGATAGAATATAATAGACAACAAGTTTTAGATCAACAACTGCAGAGGAATAAGTAATCCATTATAAGAGTCAAGTAGAGCATAAAATCTACTATCTTCTATGATTTAAAAAGTTTTTCATCAACTTTATCATTTGAGACTCAACTTAATAAATAAAATCGAATCATCCTCGCATCACGGCCAAGGATATTCATGTAATCATCAATGGTCATGATTATACCGAATAATCCTCGGTCATAATCATACCAACAATCTGCTCATCAATGAACTATAAAGCCAATGAGGACTTTCACCACATCATTCATCACGAAGACGGCCATGATTATATCGAATAATCTCTCGGTCATAATCATACCAAGTCCATCTCTGCGCATAAGCCAAAGATGACTTTCATCACAATATAAGCATGATGATGATGACAATGACATAATAATTCAATAAAACAAGTTCAAGGATAAATTTTATAGATTTATAATGTGATTTAACGAGAATTTTGTAAATTAATTTTAATATTTATTGGATGAAATAAATATTTTAGATGATTTAATTATTAGATTAAATAATTAATTGATGAAATTGTCGTAGATTAATTTAATTATATGTGTTACATTTATTAAATTAATGTGGAGAATTTTTATTATCGAAGTATGTGATTATGTGAGCTTATTGTATTAAAAGAAATATTTAATAAGCCTATTGGTATTTTAATTAATTTATTTATTAATTAGAGAGTTAATAATTTGATATTATTTATTAATGAGTAATTTAATTATGTGACTATGTGAATTTATGAGAAATTATTATATTTTATTTATATTAAATTAAATAAATTAATTGATTTATTTTATAAAGGGTGTGACATTATTTAAACTATATGATAAAAGAGTTTATTAAATTAATTGAGTTTAAGCCTTTTAAGGCTAGCCAAACATGGCACTAGTGGAGGTTGAGGGCAGTTAACCCATTATGGGTAACTGACCTCCACAATGCGTCAATTTATTTGATGCGACGTCTTCTTTATTTTATTTTCTTAAGTCTGATAAAACTAGTTAGAGAGAATTAGAAAATTTTCAGAGAGAATTCAGAGGATTTGTGAGAAACTTTATGATTGAAGAAGGTTTTGAAAAAGGGTTTTATCTCTACTCATTAACACTCTGGGTAATTTCTCCAAACCCAATTTCTCTTTTACGTCATTAAGATTTCATGAAAATGGCTTTCAAAGTTTTTGTTTAAACCTCTGTATTTGGGGAAAGGAGTAATGTTTATGGGTTGTGTATGTATTAATATGTATCAAATCGTATTAAATTATATATTATATAGATTACCATATTATCAGTATCATAAAACATGTCGTTATACGATGACTTGTTATTTCAAAATTTACAGAGTTTGGGTTATGTCCATATAGCCTTATACGTGATTTTAGTATGTCAAACATAAATGTTTTCGTAAAATTTACACTCTTATTTTATTATGCATGTTGATACGAAGAGACCAAACTTTAAACTAACGGATTTGGTGTTATAACGAATCCGTAGTGTTAAATTTCATGTTTTGTTTTCAAAACCTTCAAGAACATCAAGAACAGTGAAAATTGCATGCTTTAATTCTGTAATTAAGTGTTTAAATTGGTTAAAGTCACTCTATAAATGTTGGGTAATGATTATGTGTGAATTATATCATGTGGGTATGTCTAAATTCGAGTAGAAAATAAGAAATTGGCATGTTCTGCGATTTTTCATGAATCGCCATTCTCGCGAATCGGTATGTCGCGTCCGCAAATATTGGGTCGCTCGCTTATTTCCATGTGCCAATAATCATCATCGCCATACATCATAATGCCAAGTGTGTAAATGGCAGAGCCAAGTGTCATTTATAACACCACAGGTATGGCCAAGACCTAAGTATAATAAAAAGTAGTAGAAATATACCACTCTCGTAATGTTGAAATGAACTATTTTAAATGTTCAAGTCTAACAATGTGATAGCAACTTAATGTAATGAACATAAAAATATGTTATAAGTATAATGAGATGTTAAAATAAATACTTAACATGTAAATAACATAATTGCATGTGGATTGAATTATGAAATACATAAGTAGCTTATTATTCATGAAGTGTTATTATGTGACAATAAGTGTGATATTTGACTAAGTATAGTCATAACCAAAGTTTAGATAAAAGAATGAATTTATGATGGTTAATTATTTTATAATTTAACTAGAGTTGTGAATGTAAATGATATGTAGGATTCAAATCAAAGAACGAGTTTAATTAAAGTGTAATCTACGCACGAGGCAAGTTTCCTAACCCTACTTATTATCATTATTGAGTTATTCTCATTACTATTATTCAAGTTTGAATTGATATAATAAAGATTGAGTATATTTCAAAGTATGATTCTGTTATACGATAATTGTTCTATTGTATACTTCTTGAGATTATTATTCAACTTAATTATCATTATTGTTGAACCTTATTAGACTAGCGAACCTTTATTAATTTGACTAGTCCATAGTTGATGAACGTTCTAAATTTTAGAACCCTTATTGAATTATCCAAACCAAACTTCCTTTGTTACGGACTCAAATGTCAAACTGAGATGAACAACCCTGTAAAGGGATTTCTTATGCGTTAGCGTTAAGATATTGTGCACAGTATGTGACGCCCCCAAAATTAGGTATACATCACCCATCTTGGGTCGCCACTTACATATGGCATGTAATTTAAATACAACTTACTAACATAAGCGCTGTAGGTACAATACGACATAAATCGTGAGTTTAAATACAAATATCGCTCTACTAGATATTATACAAACTCAAAAAGGAGTCCTCATTACAATTATTATCACACTATTTCACGTAATAGTGAGGACTACTAATGCTATCTTCAGGACCATCACTCGTTTCCCGACTCGGCCCCAACTATATTCTCATTTCTCAAGAGAAATAAAGTGAAAGAAAGGTGAGCTCAACTAGCCCAAGAAGAAATATTATGACTAAGATAATGTAGAATAAATTATCAATAGTCTTCAACAATGTTAAACCGATAAAATACAATAGAAAAACCGGTTTAATCTGCAATGAATATGCAATCCATTAAAAGAGTCAAGTAGAAAATAAAGTCTACTATCTTTTAGGTTTTAAAAGGTTTTTCATCATCAGTTATATTTGAGACTCAAACTTTTTAATAAATATTCCACATCATCGAATCACCCCCGCACTACTGGGCCAAGGATATTCTTTAGTATCACGACCACAATTATTCATGCACTCACGCCAATAATATTTGTGTATTCATTAATGGTCATGATCATGCCAACAATCGTCCATCAATGCACTACTACTAATCGAGGATTTTTACCACATCATTTGTAACATTACGGCCATGATTATACCGAATAGTCTCTCGGTCATAATCATACCAAGTCCATCTATGCACTACAAAGCCATGCATTTACTTTAAAAAAAAAAAAATATAAACATGAGGATGATGACAATGATATAAGAATTCAATAAAACAAGTTCAAGAATTATTTTATCAAGGAATTATTAACGTCCAAATTATCAACATGATACTGTTTTGTAGAGTAAAATTCAAGAATGATCAGAAGAATATTTTCATGAAAAGATACTAGATGAAACGCAAATATCAAGGATATTCCACTAATTTCATGGAGTATAGAAGTCAAAGTTTTAACCAACTAGGTATAATAAAGAATGGAATAACAAAAGAAATTACCATGCATGCGATAGACCGCATGCATGAGTTATTCCAATGTAATAATAAATAAATAACCATGGGTCGGAATAATAAAATTCACTGCATCAGGATGTTCAGATATTCCAATGTAATAATAAAGATGGAACCGGTGTAAAAAACACACGATAGGATATTCCAAGAAGAATAATAAAGAGGAACCAGTCCGTGTAAAACACATGCATGCAGGATGTTCCAATGTAATAATAAAGGCGGAACTGTGTCCGTGTAAAACACATACGCATGTGATGTTCCAATGAATAATAATAAAGCGGAACCGTGTCCTGTAAAACACATGCATGGATGTTCCAATGTAATAATAGAAGAATGTCACCAAGTATAGGTAAACCGCAGATATCTGAGTTATTCCAAATGAATAATAAGCAATGGAATAACAATGTTCTCTTCATGAATAAGAAAGAATAACACCCCTTACATTTGGTAGGAGATTGAATATCTGAAGAAGGTGTAGTAACAAAATACTCTTCTTCTTTCTCTCTTATTCTCTCTATACTTTCTCTCTCTATAGCTTGAATGAATTCGTGAAAATAATGAAGCCCTAGGCCTCTATTTATAGAAGATTTCTAGCTTTAGCACCGCCGTGTGAAAAGGCAAGTGGCTTAACTTAATTGGTTTGGACTTTGTAATGTGAAACGACAAGTGGTTCGGCGCTGTAATGTGAAATGACAAGTGGTTCGACGTCGGTAAAGGTAATTACTATTAACGAAGGTAAATACTATTGATGAAGGTAAATACTATTCACAAGGGTAATTACTATTGACGAAGGTAATTACTATCGACGAAGGTAAATACTATTCACAAGGGGGTAATTACTATTGACGAAGGTAATTACTATCGATGAAGAGACTCTTAGATGATGACATATGAGCCCCCATAAAATAATCAAACTTACCACAAATCATTTTTTTTCATCAACACATATTTAATCTTTCAACAATTATTAATCATTTATAACTTGTCGTCTCAATTATTGATTTAATACTATAACATATTATACGGATGATCTTGTGACAATAATTGAATCAATAATATAAGAGATATGATCAAAACAATTCATCGTAGCAATAATTGAGCATAGGTGAGTGACTTCACGTAAGCATCAATAATCAATATCGTGTGCTGCTACTATGCAAACTACGCCAGACATCGTATTTTTACCACCGGGTAGTTCAACAGTTTTAACAGTAACACCTCGCCAAGTTATTTTTATAAAATATTTTTGTCGTTTTCTCAATCCGACAATAATTACATTTGTGGGGTCCACCAATGATTGAGCCATTGTATTTAATATTCCCTAACAAAAAGAATATTCCCAGACCAAACTAATATTTTATAACAACTTGCATACTTTGCAAAATTTATAAATATTACCCACAACTATAACATTATATCAAATTTATTCCATAATATTCAAAAATAATATTTATAGAAAAATTCATCTTTATTTATAAAAGTCGTGGTCTTACACATTATGGTACTAAGAAATTTGATCCCCCTAAAGCACAGTAGAAAGGTCCATAGTCTTATGAGTATTAAAGGTTTCAAGTATAACCCTTGATAACCTAGGACATAGTTCAAGGTCTTATGACCCTCAGAAATTTTTTGATTCTTGTTATTCATTCTTGATTCAAAAGTTGAGCTTTTATTTCAGAAGTTATTATTTCTCTCGCATGTTATTATTCATTGTTATATTGTTATACTTGAGGGCAATCGTGCTCACTCTTGCGTAATAATAACATTGTAGTTAAGAACGAAAGGGCAGACGAACCTTCCACTAGTAAAGGCAAGGGCAAGCTTAGAAAGTAATGAAGACTGATTATTTATGAGATGTAATTAGAATTGATGTTACTTAAGACTTATTGTTTATATTTCCGCACAGATGTTTAAGGTTAGTTTAACCTGGGATTGTATTATTATTAGGATGTTGTAACCCTTAAGGGGAAGATTTTATTTCTATCTATTGCATGGTTTGCATTTATTATGGGTAGATAGATAGATGATATTTGTACAGTGAACACCAAATCCCGTGGAATTGAAGTACCCGGATTTGGGGGTGTCACATATAATTTAATTTATCTAGAAATCAATAACGTCCAAATTGGCAACATGATACTGCTTTGTAGAGTAAAATTCAAGAATAATATTCATGTACCAAAAATAATTTGGACATAAAAGAAATATATTTTTCGGGTAAATAGTACCCCGTGAATAGTACCCCATGAATAATAATTCAGGAATAGTACCTCGTGAATAGTACCCCGATATGAAAAGTACCCCAAATACCCGAGTGAATAATATTCAGGTGAATAGTAACCCATGAATAGTAACTCATGAATAGTACCCCGACACGAAAAGTGCCCCGAATACCCGAGTGAATAATACTAGAGTGAATAGTAACCAGATGAATAGTAACTCGTAAATAAAATACCAAATAAAATTATATTTCATGACGAGTACAAAAGTAATGATATCTCATACGAGTATAATAAAATATACGAAACTGCTAATGGATTTTCACCCACCATGCAGTAATCCACGTAGGCAGATCATTTCCACAATTTAATAAGGATTGAATACAAAGGATCATTCACCATGCATGCGGCAATCCACATAGACATGTTATTCCAACAGAATAATTAAGAATGGAATAACAGAAGAATTCACCAGGCGTGCGTAATCCGCACAGACAGGTTATTCCAACAGAATAATAAATAATGTAATAACAACCCTTACGAGTATTAAAAGAAAATAACTCTCTTCATGAATATGAAAGAAATAATACCCCTTACCTTAGAAGAAAACTGGATACTGAAATAGTGAGGTAGCAGACAAAGTCATACTAGTGAGCAGGGGAGGAGGAACCCCGAGTACCTACAGTACCTACAGAGGGGGAGCCCAGAGACATTCATGTCATTAGGGAACAGTTGGTACAGAGGGAGTCATCTCCATTGATCACCGTTGTTGGTCAGGAGCATGAACCTGGGATAGATCCTGAGGGGGATCCTGAGGAGGAATTTGACGAGGAAGAGGAAGAAGAGGATTTTACACAGCATTCCATCGATGCTGAGATGTACGACACATTATACGATCGTAACATGGAGTTACGAGATGAGGTCTGAGATCGGACCGGCGGGCTATTATTCAGTGAGATTACTCTAGAAACGAAGAGAGAGAGATTTTGACTCTTCACTCCACGATCGGGAAATGTAGAATGGGATTTGGTCCATGAGAAAGGTCAAAAGAAGATAAGACCGCAGAGAGAGATAGAAAAGTTGGAGAAGGATCCGAAAAAGAGAGTTCGGAGAGGCTTGCCATAGCGAGAGGAGGGTTGGATAAGAGAGTCGCGTCGTCTTGATCTTTGCAGAAGAGGATGGTCGTGCAAAGAAGGCAAAGCTTGGAGAGACATACTCTACACTTAATCATGCAATGGATGAGGCCCAGGATCGAGTTTTGAGACCCCATCCAGTTCGAAGGACTTCCATCGTACATGCTGGATCGCAGGACGATGTCTCGTATCATGGAAGAGGAGCATAGTAAGGCTATTCAGCGCCTTGACAGACAGTGATAGTATTAGTTTAATCATGTGAAAACTATTTGGTAGTTAATGATGTAAATTCTGATGTGTTTATAAACAAAGGAATATTTTGATGTTTTAAATCCTGTAGATTCTTATCTCGGGATAGTTGATGTAAATAGCAGTGATGCTATCTTATGATGTTAAAACTTTTGAATTGAATGAAATGTCAAAGTTTATTTAAATTGATGTGTTAAGTGAATTATGATTAAATGTTCTAGCTAAACCTTAAATGTTTGAATAATTGAATAAAGACCTAATAAGCGAATATTCTTAACAGAATTATGCCGCCAAGAAGAAGACAACAACGTCTACCAGCTCAGGAAGATTCAACAAATAACAACAATAATGCCAATGTTAATCCCGTGCAGCAGTTGGTTAACTTACTTACTGGAGCAATGAATAATCAACCTCAAGCTCCACCAAATACTACATTTAAAGATTTTAAGGCGGTTGGACCGCCAGAATTTAAAGGTTCCATAAACCCGATCGAGGCTCAAACATGGGTTATGGAAATGGAGAAGGTTTTCGACGTTGCTAGGGTTAGAGAAGACCAGAAGACCGCTTTTGCAACATTTATGCTGAAGTTCGAAGCTAGCTATTGGTGGCAAGCAAACAAAGTTCGTAAAGGTGAAGGTGTAATTACTTGGGAGAGATTTAAAGAAATGTTTTTCGAGATGTACTTTCCCAACGACTTTCACAGAACCGGATGGAGGTTCAATTTCTGGAATTGAAGAAGGGAAATATGAGCGTACCTGATTATGCGGCTAGATTCAACGAGTTAGCGAGGTTTGCCTCGTATCAAATGCACACGGACGAGAGAAAAGCCAGAAGATTCGAATAAGGACTAAAGCCTTGGGTATATAATAAAGTATCAATGTTTGATATAAAACACATTTTACGGAATAATCGAAAAGGCCATCCTCATTTGAAGGTGGAAGCGATCACGGTGACCAAGTATAATCAAGATCGGAAGAAGAAGAAGAGTGAAGGTGAAGTAAATAACAAGGCTAGTGGAAGTGGCACGGGGAGGTGGAAATTTTAATCGGAAGAAAAGGTGGAATGACAACTCATCATCGAGGAATCAACAAGGTAGTCGGAAGAAAAGAATCAAGCATGCCGACCAATGGAAAGCTCATCTCGGGAGTTTGTATGAAGGGAAAAGAGTGTGCTACAATTGTGGTCAAGAAGGCCACATAGCACCTAACTGTCCTAACCCAAAGATGGGTGCCTGCTTCACCTGTGGTTTAAAGGATCATTTGGCAAGAGACTATCCTAAGAAGGGATCGAGAGGGTCAGGATCAGGAGAAAACCGGGGAAACAACAGTGGAAATGCCTTAACTATAACCGGACCAACCGCTACAAACCGACCGACCACCAAGACTTTCAACATGACGGTGCAGGATGCAGTTCAGTCTCGGGATGTGCTGTCAGGTATCATTCCGATCAATAAAATTAATGCTTATGTTTTATTTAATTCGGGTGCTACTTGTTCCTTTATATCCGATGACTTTGCTAATAGTTTAGATTTGCTTAAGGATGAGTTGGAATATCCAATGAACATAGAAATTGTGAATAAAGAGATAATCGCTGTTAAGTACGTGTATAAGAACTGTAGAGTAGATATTAAGGGTAATATCATGAACGTAGATCTTATCCCTATTCGACTTGGGGAATTTGTCGTTATATTGGGAATGGACTAGTTATTCAATTACGGGACTATAATTGATTGCCAAAAGAAGCGTATTAACCTTATGACCCCGTCAAAGGTTGTGTTTTATGGTAGCAAGTCGCCTAGACAAGCGAGTTATCTGACGATGATGCAGGCGAGGAAATTGTTAAGACAAGGCTGTGTAGGATACTTAGCTTACATAGTCGACAGTCGAAAAGAGAATCCGAAGGTAGAAGAAATACCAATTTTGAAGGATTTCGTCGACGTATTTCCAGACGATTTGCCAAGACTTCCACCAGATAGAGAAGTAGACTTCGTGATCGATTTGGCGCCCGAAACTGCTCCAATATCGAAGGCACCATACCGAATGGAACCAGTAGAGATGAAAGAACTAATGGTACAACTACAAGAATTGTTGAACAAGAAGTACATTCAACCGAGCGTATCGCCGTGGGGAGCGCCGGTGTTGTTTGTAAATAAGAAGGGTGGATCGATGCGACTCTGCATTGACTAAAGAGAACTAAATAAGGTCACGATTAAGAATAGATATCCATTACCGAGGATCGACGACCTGTTTGATCAATTGAAAGGAGTGAGATACTTTTCCAAGATAGACTTGAGAAGCGGTTATCATCAACTGAAGGTGAGGCTAGAGGATGTACCGAAGACAGCATTCAGAACGCGATATGGTCACTACGAATTTTTAGTAATGTCGTTTGGTCTTACGAATGCTCCTGCAACATTTATAGGACTAATGAACGGTGTGTTCAAGCCATTTTTGGACAAGTTCGTAGTGGTATTTATTGATGAAATTTTAGTTTATTCGAAAACCAAGAAAGAACATGAAGAACATTTGAGATTAACATTGGAAGTATTGAGAAGGGAAAAGTTGTATGCCAAGTCTTCAAAATGCGAATTTTGGATTGAACGAGTACAATTTCTTGGTCACGTGATCGATAAAAACGAAATTTCGGTAGATCCATCTAAAGTCGAAGCCGTGATTAACTGGGATCAGCCGAGAACGCCGTCGGAAGTAATAAGTTTTCTTGGATTGGCGGGATATTATAGATAGTTCATACAAGACTTTTCCAAGATCGCAACTCCGTTAACGAATTTAACTCGAAAAGCTGTGAAATTTGTTTGGATGGATAAGTGTGAGGAAAGTTTTCAAGAATTGAAGAAGAGGTGAGTACTACCCTGCGTTATGTCTTCCGGATGATCAGAAATTTTGTTGTTTATAGTGATGCGTCGCATAAAGGACTTGGGCGTCACAGGTTGATGCAAAAGCGGCAAAGTCATTCGCGTATGCATCACGACAATTGAAGGATTACGAGAAGGGATATCCACCCCATGACTTAGAGTTAGGCTGCTGAGTTGTTTTTGCTTTGAAAATTTGGAGGCACTACCTCTACGGGGAGAAGTGTGAAATATATATACGGACCATAAAAGTCTGAACTATATTTTCACGCTGAAGGATTTGAATATGTGTCAAAAAAGATGGTTGGAATTAATTAAGGATTACGACTGTGAGATTTTATACCATCCGGGTAAAGCAAATGTGGTTGCCGACGCCTTAAGTAGAAAGGGTCGTGAGAAATTGATGATGTTGACTACTCAGGAGGAGCTAATTGCAGAAATGGAGAAACTAGAGTTGGAAGTGAAGTATCCTATGGAGATTGATGAGAAGCTATTTCAGATGCAATCTGGTACAACCCTACTAGATAAAGTTAAAGAGGCTCAACTTCAGGACGATGAATGCAAAAAGGTGACAGAGAAGATATCTGAAGGAATTGAACCAAGATTCAAGCTGGATAAGGAAGGAATACTGAGATTCGAGAATAGAATTTGGGTACCACCAGTCACAGAGATTAAGGAAGACATTTTGAGCGAGGCTCATAGTTCACGATATTCAATTCACCCTGGTAGTACCAAGATGTACCAAGATCTTCGACAACATTTCTGGTGGCTGAATTTGAAATGTGATGTTGCAGAATGTGTTGCCAAGTGTCTGACCTGCCAGAAAGTGAAAACAGAACATCAGAGACCAAGTGGATTGCTACAACCGTTAGAGATCCCAGAATGGAAATGGGAACATATTACAATGAACTTCGTGGTTGGCCTTCCGACGACTCAGAAAGGCTACGACGTAGTATGGGTTATCGTTGACCGACTGATGAAACCCGTACACTTTCTTTCGATCAAAATCAGATTTAATTTAGATCAGTTAGCAAGGTTATACGTAAAAGAGATTGTTTCGAGGCATAGAGTTCCGGTGTCAATTGTTTCTAATAGAAATCCGCACTTCACATCAAATTTCTGGAAACTTCTTCAGGAATGCATGGGTACACAATTGTGAATGAGTACAGCATACCACCCTCAAACAGACGGACAGAGTGAGAGAACGATTCAAACATTAGAAGATATGCTAAGAGCCTGTGTAATGGACTTTAAAGGAAATTGGGATGATCACCTACTATTAGTAGAGTTCGGCTATAACAACAGTCACCATGGTAGTATAGGCATGCCGCCTTATGAAGCGTTATAAGGCAGAAAGTGCAGAACTCTGCTTTACTGGGATGAAGTTGGTGAAAGGCAATTGCTAGGGCCAGAATTGGTACAGCAGACAGCAGAAATAGTCAAAGTTATCCAAGCACGATTGGTAGCAGCTCAAGATAGACAGAAGAAATATACTGATTCACATCGTAAAAATGTTGAGTTTGAGGCGGGTAGTTATGTGTTCTTAAAGGTCTCTCCCTGGAAGGGAAAGATTAGGTTCGGAAAGAAAGGGAAATTGAGCCCAAGATTTATTGGACCATTTGAAGTATTGAGAAGAATCGGAGAAGTTGCGTACGAGGTAGCCCTACCTCCAGCACTCGAGAATGTCCACAACGTCTTTCACGTTTCTGTATTATGACCCTACAAAGCCGATTACAAGCATGTAATTGAATATGAACCCCTACATTTTGAAAAAGACTTATCTTACAAAGAAATTCCTGTTCAAATAGTCGACAGAAAAGAACAAGTCCTCAGAAATAAAGTAATACCTTCTGTTAAGGTAATTTGGAGGAACCACAATGCTGAAGAAGCTACGTGGGAACTCGAAGAGAATATGATGAAGAACTACCCTCATTTATTTACTTAATTATGTGTAAGCGATTCTGGGGACAGAATCTTGTAAGGGGGGAGAATGTAACGGGTCGAAATTTATTGAGTCGTGATTCTGGGGACAAAATCCTTTTAAGGGGGGAAAGATGTGACGAACGAGAATTTTGTAAATTAATTTAAATATTTATTAGATTAAATAAATATTTTCGATGATTTAATTATTAGATTAAATAATTAATTGATGAAATTGTGGTAGATTAATTTAATTATATGTGTTACATTTATTAAATTAATGTGGAAATTTTTTATTATCGAAGTATGTGATTATGTGAGCTTATTGTATTAAAAGAAATATTTAATAAGCCTATTGGTATTTTAATTAATTTAATTATTAATTAGAGAGTTAATAATTTGACATTATTTATTAATGAGAAATTTAATTATGTGACTATGTAAATTTATGAGAAATTATTATATTTTATTTATATTAAATTAAATAAATTAATTGAGTTATTTTATAAAGGGTGTGACATTATTTAAACTATATGATAAAAGAGTTTATTAAATTAATTGAGTTTAAGCCTTTTAAGGCTAGCCAAACATGGCACTAGTGGAGGTTGAGGGCAGTTAACCCATGATGGGTAACTGACCTCCACAATGCGTCAGTTTATTTGATGCGACGTCTTCTTTATTTCATTTTCTTAAGTCTGATAAAACTAGTTAGAGAGAATTAGAAAATTTTCAGAGAGAATTCAGAGGATTTGTGAGAAACTCTGTGATTGAAGAAGCTTTTGAAAAAAGGGTTTTATCTCTACTCATTAACACTATGGGTAATTTATCCAAACCCAATTTCTCTTTTACGTCATTAAGATTTCATGAAAATGGCTTTCAATGTTTTTATTTAAACCTCTGTATTTAGGGAAAGGAGTAATGTTTATGGATTGTGTATGTATTAATATGTATCAAATCGTATTCAATTATATATTATATAGATTACCATATTATCAGTATCATAAAACATGTCGTTATACGATGACTTGTTATTTCAAAATTTACAGAGTTTGGGTTATGGCCATATGGCCTTATACATGATTTTAGTATGTCAAACATAAATGTTTTCGTAAAATTTACACTCTTATTTTATTATGCATGTTGATACGAAGATACCAAACTTTAAACGCACGGATTCGGTGTTATAACGAATCCGTAGTGTTAAATTTCATGTTTTGTTTTCAAAACCTTAAAGAACATCAAGAACAGTGAAAATTGCATGCTTTAATTCTATAATTAAGTGTTTAAATTGGTTAAAGTCACTCTATAAATGTTGGGTAATGATTATGTATGAATTATATCATGTGGGTATGTCTAAATTCGAGTAAAAAATAAGAAATTGGCATGTTCTGCGATTTTTCATGAACGCCATTTCTAAGAATCAATACTGTGCCATAGCTTGCCATCGCTTATCTTGGCCATAAGCGCCATAGCATCATATGCACACACACCAAGACCTAGTATAAAAGTGGAATGCATTTAGCCACTCTCCAGAATGTTAAGAAATGAACTATTTTTAAATGTTTAAGTCTAACAATGTGATAGCAACTTAATGTAATGAACATAAAAATATGTTATAAGTATAATGAGATGTTAAAATAAATACTTAACATGTAAACAACATAATTGCATGTGGATTGAATTATGAAATACATAAGTAGCTTATTATTCATAAAGTGTTATTATGTGACAATAAGTGTGATATTTGACTAAGTATAGTCATAACCAAAGTTTAGATAAAAGAATGAATTTATGATGGTTAATTATTTTATAATTTAACTAGAGTTGTGAATGTAAATGATATATAGGATTTAAATCAAAGAACGAGTTTAATTAAAGTGTAATCTACGCACGAGGCAAATTTCCTAACCCTACTTGTTATCATTATTGAGTTATTCTTATTACTATTTTTCAAGTTTAAATTGTTATAATAAAGATTGAGTATCTTTCAAAGTATGATTCTGTTATACGATAATTGTTCTATTGTATACTTCTTGAGATTATTATTTAACTTAATTATCATTATTGTTGAACCTTATTAGACTAGCGAACTCTTATTGATTCGACTAGTCCATAGTTGATGAACGTTCTAAATTTCAGAACCCTTATTGAATTATCCAAACCAAACTTCCTTTGGTGCGGACTCGAATGTCAAACTGAGATGAACAACCCGCAAAGGGATTTCTTATGCGTTAAGCGTTAAGATATTGTGCACGCGATGGTACTAAGGGCTGATCCCCTAAATACGAGTAGAAAGGTACATAGTCTTACGGTATTAAAGGTTTCAAGTATAACCCTTGATAACCTAGGACATAGTTCAAGGTCTTATGACCCTCAGAAATCTTTTGATTCTTGTTATTCATTCTTGATTCAAAAGTTGAGCTTTTATTTTAGAAGTTATTATTTCTCTCGCATGTTATTATTCATTGTTATATTGTTATACTTGTGGGCAATCATGCTCACTCTTGCGTAATAATAACATTGCAGTTAAGAACAAAAGGGCGCATTTAACCTTCCACTAGTAAAGGCAAGGGCAAGCTTAGCAAGTAATGAAGACCGATTATTTATGTGATGTAATTAGAATTGATGTTACTTAAGACTTATTGTTTATATTTTTACGGATGATGTTTAAGGTTAGTTTAACTGGGTTTGTATTATTATTCGGATGTTTTAACCCTTAAGGGGAAGATTTTATTTCTATCTATTGCATGGTTTGCATTTATTATGGGTAGATAGATAGATGATATTTGTACAGTGAACACCAAATCCCGTGGAATTGAAGTACCCGGATTTTTGGGTGTCACATATAATTTAATTTATCCAGAAATCAATAACGTCCAAATTGTCAACATGATACTGCTTTGTAGAGTAAAATTCAAGAATAATATTCATGTACCAAAAATAATTTGGACATAAAAGAAATATATTTTTCGGGTAAATAGTACCCCGTGAATAGTACCCCATGAATAGTATTTCAGGAATAGTACCTTGTGAATAGTACCCCGATATGAAAAGTACCCCAAATACCCGAGTGAATAATATTCGGGTGAATAGTAACCCGTGAATAGTAACTCGTGAATAGTACCCATGAATAGTAACTCGTGAATAGTACCCCGACACAAAAAGTGCCCCGAATACCCGAGTGAATAGTACTAAAGTGAATAGTAACCAGGTGAATAGTAACTCGTAAATAAAATACCAAATAAAATTATATTTCATGACGAGTACAAAAGTAATGATATCTCATACGAGTATAAGTGAATATAAAATCGCTAATGGTGAATGCAGTAATCCCGTGAACGGATCATTTCCACAATTTAATAAGGATTGAATACGAAGGATCATGCACCATGCATGCGGTAAACCACATAGACATGTTATTCCAACAGAATAATAAAGAATGGAATAACAGAAGAATTCACCAGGCGTGCGTAATACCCCTTACCTTAGAAGAAAACTGGATACTGGAATAGTGAGGTAGCAAACTTCTTTTCTTCTTTCTCTCTATAATTTCTCTATATAATAATTCCTCTATAGCTTTAGTGAATTAGTGAGAAATGAAGGAAGAATGAGCTTCTACTTATAGGAAAATAGATTTTCGATAATTGCACATTTTGGGGCTCAAAATATTACAGTATAATACCTTCCTCTTTTTCTTCATTTTTAATTTAGTCCTGCTAGTATTATCAAACTTGCACCACCTCCCCTAATAGTAAATAATGTGAATCAATAGTAAATCATGTGAATCAATAGTTCTAGACATGTAAAAATATGAATTACAGTATAGTACCTCCATCTATACCTCCATTTTAACTTAGTCATGCAAGTATTATCAATCTTGCACCAACTCCCCTAATAGTAAAAGAATGTGAATCAATAGTACACACATGTGAACAAATAGTTATAATCATGTGAATAAATAGTAATTAATTGCTCATTTATCCGGTTAATTATCCGATTGGTCAATATAACCTCCAGACATCAATTATTATTGAAATAAATGTCTATTTCCACTAACACTAATAATTCCCACACAATGGAACTATAAATTTCATCTTTAATCAACACGAACTTATTCATAATTAATATTATAACTCACAATATTTAACAACCAGGTCGTTCCCAAGAAAGAAGGGGCTTTCCGATAAGGATTTCTCCTTATTGGCACGCAATTAGGTGACCAAACCTCTCCTTGACCGAACTATAAATACTTTCATTTCATAAAATTCGGGGTCTTACAATTCACGAGTACTATTCACGAAGTATGATTTTTCTTATGAAATGGTTATCTTTTGTGTCGGGGTTACTATTCACGTATACGACACTATTCACGTATACAACACTATTCACGTATACAACATTATTCACAGAAAAAATAAATTTCTTTTTCTTTGTCCAAGTTGTCTATTATGGTTACTATCTTTGATTGTATCCATGTTTTGATCTTCATTCTTGAATTTTACTCCACTATGGTTTATTATGGAATATTTTTGAACTTGGATTATCTAAAGTATGAATCCCTAATCTTTGTCCTTTTATCTCACTAGATTCGTTTCTTTAAAATATTTTTCATCATCTTCAGTCTTAAATGGTGATACTTGATGAATATCTTTGGCCTGTAGTGCAAAGATCAATGATTACATGATGACTATCTTTGGTCTGTAGTGCAAAGATGAACAGGTGTTGAGATGAACATGACCAACTGGTGATACAAATGAATATCTTTGGCCCGTAGTGCAAAGATGAATATTTGGTTCAAGATGTATATTGATTTATGTTACAGGGATAAAGTATAGTAGAAGATAGTAGACTTCATTCTCTACTTAACTCTTCTAATGAATTGTTATTTTCGCTGTAAATATTGATCTAAATCTTGTTGTCCATTATATTTTATTTGTTGTATTAAAGGCTAACGATAATTTGTTCTACATTATCTTAGTCATAATATTCTTTACTGGGCTAATTGAGCTCACCCTTTTCCTTTTTTTTTCCATTTTTCTTATAAGGAGGCGAGAATATAGTGGGAACTATGCAGGGTGTGGAGTGATGTTTCAGGGCAGTTGTTTTAGCAGTCCTCACTATTTTGTAAAATAGTGTATCAATAATTGTAATGAGGACTTATTTGAGTTTGAATACTGTCTAGAAGATAATATTTGTATTTAAAATCACATCATATGTGTTGTCATATTTTGCACGATAATTGTAATAATGAAGTTGTAGTTATTTTCTGTACCATGTATTTGGCGACTCGGAATGGGTGATGTATACCTATCTTGGGGGCGTCACAGTTGGTATCAGAGCTTAGGGATATGGTCTCTGACGGAGATTGGGGAATAGAACTAGGAGGGGAGAGACGAGTAAATCCTTCGCTAGTGTGTCCTAATTAAGCTTATTTGGTATTTAATTGGTCGGTCGGAATATAGGGATAATATGTGGTATGTCAATTTCTTTAATTAACCCTTGTTTTATGGCAGTATTTGAGAATGACAGCTGAAAATGTTAACAATGGAGTGAATGAGACCGTGGAGACACCTTTAATCACCAACTAGGAGAACATGCAACAGGACGACAATGTTCCTCCTATAAACAACACCACCGATCAAACGATGAATGGTGTGATGTTTAGAAGCTTTTTGTAGTTTATGCAAAATCGGACGAGGGAGACTCGCGTACAAAATACGGGTGGAAACAATGACAACGCGCGGCTTGTCATAGCCAAGCAGTTCAAAGAGTTGGGACCACCAGAATATTTGGGTAAGCCGGATCCGATCAAGGCAGAAACGTGGGTTAAGAAAATTATCAAGATATTTGATGTCTTGCGATACACGGAGGAACAGAAGGTTCCATTTGCCACCTTTATATTTCGTGGTGAGGCAGATTACTGGTGGGAATCTGTGAAGCGTACCCAGCCTGCTGCACTCAACATGTCTTAAGAAACATTTCAGAAACTGTTTAATGACAAATACTTTTCTGAAAGTATTCGTCATATGAAGGAGGTATAGTTTATTAGACTGGAATAGAACAACATGACTGTGTCCCAGTAAGAGGCTAAGTTCACAGAGTTATCCAGGTTTGCACCTCATTTGGTAGAGAATGAGGAAAGTATGGTGCGGATGTTTCTGAGAGGTCTAAAACCTGAAATTCGGCAATATCTTATTTCTCACAAATTTTCTCTATATTCAGATGTTGTAAACATAACTCAATTATTAGAGTGAGATAATGAGTATGTTCAACCGAGGGACCACAACCGAGGTCATACGGTGGCGATTATCATCGAGCAATGACAACCAGCGGGGAGGAAAATATCCAGACAAAAGCAGTAATCACTCTGGTGGTAATCGTGGCCATGATAGTAGAAGAAGTGAGTTGGGGGTGATTTCAAAAAGAGAAGGTACAACAATGACAACTTGAAGAAGTCAGCACCAACATCAACTGTTTCTAGGGGAGGAGAACGACCATCGGTCGTATGTTATAAATACGAGAAAGAGGGACACATCAGCCCAAACTGCCCACAACAATCCAAGGTGTGTTATAACTGTGGAAAGGAAGGTCATATAGATAGAGATTGTCTTGTAGCAAAACCAAGTTAAGCGGGAATGGTGACTCCAAATGTTGTCCTAGACAAGTCAAAGTCGGTGGTTCCTGGAAGAGCGTTTGTCGTGACTGCCCAAAATGCGAGGAACCCAAACGAGGTGATCACTGGTAAGCTAATCATAAACTCTTGCGAAGTTTATACCTTACTAGATACCTGGTTCTACGCATTCTTTTATTTCTCTTGCTTGTGCTTAACGTTTGAACTTTACCCCTGAGAAATTAGACTTTGACTTATCTGTTGAAACTCCGTTAGGAGAAACTTTCGTTACATCCACGGTTTATAAATCTTGTTTGATTCAAGTTGGTACCATTACATTACCTGTCGATCTTATTTCTTTGAAAATACTTGAAATTGATGTGATTTTAGGGATTGATTGGTTAAACACTCATCATGCCAAAATTGATTATTTTTATAAGGTTGTTAGTTTTCATATTCTTAACCAGCCTGTTATGCGAATTCAAGCAACCAAACAAATAAAGTCAATCACTGTTATATCAAGCCATAAAGCCATTCGTTTATTGAAAAACGGATGTCAAGCTTTCTTAATCCATGTCATGGACTTGAACAAAAATACATCATATTTGAATAATATTTCTGTTGTTAGTGAATTTCCTGACGTATTTCCCGAAGAACTTCTCGGTCTACCCCCAGAACGTGAAGTTGAATTCTTTATTGACCTTGAACCTGGTACAAAATCCATTTCCAAAACCCCATATCGAATGGCTCTTATTGAAATTCAGGAGTAAAAAACCCAACTACAGGAGTTGTAAGACATAAGTTTTATTTGTCCTAGTACATCTCCTTGGGGTGCTCCTGTTTTATTTGTAAAGAAGAAAGACGAGAGTATGCGACTTTGTATTGACTACCGGGAATTGAACCATGTCATCGTCAAGAATAGGTATCCGCTACCTCGCATTGATGACATGTTCGACCAGTTGCAAGGAGCACAATTCTTTTCAAAGATAAATCTTCATTCCGGATATCATCAGTTAAAGATTAAAACTGAGGATATTCCAAAGACTGTATTTAGAACTCGGTACGTGCATTATGAATTTATAGTCATGTCTTTTGGATTGACTAATGCTCCTGCTGCCTTCATGGATATGATGAAGCGAGTATTTAAGGAATATTTGGATCAGTTCGTTATTGTCTTTATTGATGACATCCTCATCTATTCCAAAAGCCATGAAGATTATGAGGGCCATTTGAAGCTGGTATTTCAAAGGCTTCGTGAAAATAAGCTATATGCCAAGATGAAGAAATGCAAGTTCTGGCTTAAGGAAGTAGCATTTCTTGGGCATGTGGTGTCAAAACATGGAGTATCTGTTGACCAGACAAAGATTAAAATAATATAAAGTTGGGAGCAACTGAAGTCAGTGACCGAAGTACGTAGCTTTCTGGGCTTAGCTAGTTATTATCGGAGATTCATGGAAGGGTTTTCTTGAATCGCTACTCCGTTAACTCAGCTGACTCGGAAAGATAAAAAATTCGTATGAAGCGAGGAATGCGAGAAGAGTTTCCAAAAGCTCAAGAGGAGACTCATTTCGGCACTTGTTCTAACAATACCATCTGGTTCTAATGGATTTGTTATCTACAACGATGCTTCAGGCAAAGGGTTAGGATGTGTTCTCGTGCAACATGGGAAAGTCATAGCCTATGCCTCACGACAACTCAAAGAATATGAGAGGAATTATTCTACTCATAATCTGGAGTATGGGGAGAAAGTGGAGATTTGTATGGATCAGAAAAGCCTCAAATATTTCTTCACCCAAAAGGAACTTAACATACGACAACGACGTTGACTCGAGCTGTTGAAAGATTACGACCATACCATTCAATATCATCCTAGAAAATCAAACGTGGTAGCTAACACATTGAGTATAAGATCGTACGAGGGTACGAGTGCGATGTTGTTAACACAAAGACCCATTTTATACTATTTACAAAGAATGGAGATAGAGTTAAAGGCTCCAAGTACCCACGTAATGATATCAAATATACGAGTAGAACTGAATTTAATCAATAAAGTTAAAGCTGCTCAAGCCATAGATCCGGAGCTGATGCGTATGAAGAAGAAAGTACAAGAAGGTGTTATTCTAGAAGCAAGAATCGATGAAGAAGGAATACTTTGAGTTAACTCCAGACTTTGCGTTCCTAACGATTCTGACTTGAAGCATAGAATCATGATGGAGGCACACAACACACCATTTGTAATCCATCTTGGGAGTACCAAAATGTATCATGATCTTCGACATACATTTTAGTGGAGCAATATGAAGAAGAGATCACAGAGTTTATCTCGAGGTGTTTAACTTGTTAACGTATAAAGGCGGAGCATCAAGTGCCAAAGGGTCCATTGCAACCACTTGAGATTCCAAAATAGAAGTGGGAACACATTACCATGGATTTTGTTATGGGTCTTCCCAAGGTTTCTCAAGGCATAGATGCGATTTAGGTTATTGTTGATAGATTAACCAAGTCTGCTCATTTCTTGCCGATACGGGAGACTTATTTCCTTGAACGTCTTGCTCGTATGTATATGAATGAGATTGTGAGGTTGCATGGCATGCCAGTATCCATAGTTTCTGATCGAGACCCAAGATTCACTTCTCAATTTTGGGTTAGCTTGTAGAAAGCTATGGGCACAGATTTACGATTCAGTTCAGCATACCATCCTTAAACGGACGGGCAATCAGAAAGGACTATTCAAACTCTTGAAGATCTATTAAGACATTGTGTCCTAGATTTCCAAGGAAGTTGGGATAAGTACCTACCATTGGTGGAATTCTCCTACAATAACAGTTATTAGGCAAGTATAGGTGTGGCTCCATTTGAAGCATTTTATGGAAGAAAGTGTTGCTCTCCAGTATGCTGGGACAAGGTGGGAGAAGCAACGTTGTTGGGACCAGAGTTGGTACACATGACTACAGAAAAGATCCAAATGATTCGACAACGTATACAAACGACACATGATCAACAAAAGAGTTATGCGGTGGAATTTAATGTTGGAGATCATGTATGGTTACGTATTGCTCCATGGAAGGGAGTTACAAGATTCGGGAAGAGATGAAAGCTCAATCCACGATTTGTTGGTCCATTTGAGATTCTTGACCGAGTAGGAAATGTTGCCTATAGACTCGTATTACCTCCAATCATGTCTTATGTTCATAATGTTTTTCATATATCTATTCTTTGTAAATATGTAAAAGACCTAAACCACATTATTGAGTTAGAACTAGACGAGATAACCGAAGATTAACACAATTATCTACACTTAACGTGCCCTACACAATTATATAATCATACACATCAACTATTAGTCACATAACAACACATAGTAATTGTAATGTAAACTCTACTCCACATCTCATAATCCTTCTTGTTAATTAGCACACAATGTTCAATTAGATTGTGTTAACTTTTCGACTTATGTAATATTCAAAATTCATTCAAGTGTTTAAGTCTTGCTAGGACTACTTATTGGTTTTATATTAACACTATTCAATATTTTATGATATTCATTTCTTTTGATTTAAAACACTTTTTACGTTCATTATCACTTATCACGGCATTTCGACGTTTATTCGTCGCACGCCCAATTTGTCTCTCTTGTGTGTGCTTACATAACTTATCTAATACACCATTTATTAATGGTAATCATCATTATATTTACTAACATTCATGTTTATTACTTAGAACAACATATTTTATCGTCAGAAGCACTATACTTGCATATGTGCATGCCCGACGCCCTCCGATTGCCTCCTAATTCATATTAGTCCCATAAATGGCCATATGGACCCCTTTTCCAGACCTCAAATTGAAAAATATAAAGAATAAAAGTTGTAGGTCTATTCGTCCTCATCAAGGATCATCTTGAATCACCTCAATCAGAGTTCGTATGAAAACGTTATGATTGTTTTACTAAAACAGGTCAAAGCAGTCACAGTCAGCTAACATAGGACGCGGCCGCACCCCTTTTCCTCACCATGCTAGCGCGCCCATGCAATAACCCCTGCCCAGCTGCCCGCCCACGCGCACGGGCGGCATGCCCGTGTGTGGCTTTGGACGGAACACAATTTTTGACATAACTTTCTCATTTTAAGTCTGAATTAGTTGGTTTTCGATTCGTTGGAGTCGTTAAACTCTTAGCTACTCATCTAGAGAATAATTATAACACTTCAAACATATTAACAAATCATTTTAAGGGTTCCAATTCAATGTTCATGCTATATTTTCATGTTTTAAACACATTTAGCGAATTCGATCGCCACGGCTTCGTTTCTTAACCAATTAACACGATTTAAACTACGCCATTTTCATTTCTTCACATACTAACAGAATCCAATACCAATTTATAGATTATAACACATATTAGATATAAAATTTTGTACTTTCTAAAGCCAATTTTCATGTATAAACACTGTTATATACTTTTCTTCCTATAAACCAATTTACATGGATTTTTATCATCAAACAACACTCACATGTGATGATTAACAGAGTATAGACCCTACTTGCAAGTATATATATCAATCCAACATAACTATCAATTTACAATGGATAATCACTAAGAAATCAAAATATACAACTTAGAAGCAATTTACCTTGATTTAGCAAAGTGTTAGAAACCCTTCTTATTCTCTTAGCAATCTCAGCAATTCTCTATTCTCACCAAGCTCTCCCTCTTTCTAAACCCTTTGTGTTTCTTCTTCTCTCCCAACTCTGTGCTCTTAGGCCTTAGGAGAGAAATAAGACGTGAAAGAAAAAATAACCTGATATGGCTTATTTCCCACGTACTCTATCAGTTAAAAAAAAAATAAAAGACGTCAGTTACATAAACCAAAGTCCACAAGGCCTTGTTTGGCTACCATATATTCCCCCAAACTAGATTATTTTTATTATATAGTTTCATGTGTCATACCTTTAGTTAATTTAAATAACACATAATAATAGTAATTAATAATAATTATAATCTCATTATAATTATACTTATAATTAATAAATAATTACATATATCTAATTTGATTAATAAATTAGATTTAAAAATTACTTTATTTAATTTATTTATTCCTTTAATATTAAATAATTCATTTAATTTAATTAATTCATTAAATTAAATCTTCAAAGAATAAAATTTATCTTTGCTTTAATTTAATTATCATACACACATAACTAAATTATTATACCACAATTTCATAAATTATTTATTTTTCTCAATAAATAAATTATTTAAAATATTTATTTAATTCATTAAATATTTAAAATAATTACAAAATTCATTTAATTTCTTTAATAGTTAACTTAACTATTGAACCTCACTTTTTCAATGTATGAATATATATTTCTCTTCGCACTGATCACATATTTAAAAATATATAGCATGTATATATACATACTCAAACTCAAAACATCTCATAATAAGAATTTTAATTATTAAATTCCTATTTTAAGAACTTATAAAAATTCGGGTTGTCACATCAATAATATCACAACTTGAATAATGGTAATTGATTTAGGATAAGGATCTTGCATAACAATGATAAGCACGATAGGATAAGGATCTTGTTCTACATGATGAAATAAAGTTTAGGGAACTCACTTAATAATAGTCATGATACGATAAATACTTGTTCGACAAAAAATATAAATAGAGTTATGAAACTTGCATTTATTATAAAAATAATGAAGTTAGAAAGCTTGCTCAATGGTAAACAGGTTAGGGTAACTCAAATAAAGATTAAAGTTCAGAAACTTGCCTCATGTGTAAGCTATTAAATTACAACTCGCGATCACCTACACATATCATATGTAGTACAACATCTATTAGTTATACTAACATCAACTTTATAAGTTCCACCCACCATCTTAGTTAAATTATACCCTTTAATTTAAGGTCTAACCATGTTGACCAATCACATAACATAATCACATACATGAATCTGAAAACTCCCTAGCATATAACGTAAGTTATAGCATTCAATTCACATATCTAACTCTTACAAACAATTAGTTTCAATCGTTATAACTTATTAACTAATAACTTAAAAATCTTCATACTTGGTATTAAAATATATGTACAAGCTTATTGTCACACCCCAAAATCCGGTCTATCTTCACACCCGAATTTCGTGCATCACGAGTACATCATCTTCCAAACATACATCATTATATAGTGAAATATAACAACATACATTCTCAAATCTCAGGTTCTAAAACCTTATAACCTCTTTCAATACAAATAATGATAAATACATTATTCATTTCATCTTACAAGAGCGACTTTCATTACTACAAAACAGTAAATAGATAACGCGTAAAAAACGTTGTAGAAGGTCTTATAGAAACGTCATATTTAAGGGTGTTGTCTATTTGACACCTTTATACAACGTTTTTAAAACGTTATAGTTTGACACATTACACAACATTTTTTTCTTAAAAACGTTGTATATTTGTTTTCCATAAATTCTTGGATGCTTGAAAACGTTGTAGATGATATGATTTCACAACGTTTTCTGGCTTAAAATGTTGTGGTTTGGTATATCAGACAACGTTTACACTCATTTATACAACGTTTTGAAAGTGTCATCTATTTAGAAAAATTTATACAATATTTTTAAAACGTTGTATAAAGACTTAAAAATGTTGTAATTTATGCATATAACAAATTCTTTTAGTTCACCTATATTTGAAATTACATACACAATGGTGCACCTGCAATGTTTGTAGGACTGCTAATGCCATGATATATAGCTAAAAATACTCTAAATTATCATTTCAAGCCAAAATGTATCGACCATTCAAAATACATCCCAATAATACCATACGTTTACATTTTTAAATTACTACATCCACAAAATATTACATTGTATTTTATTTGTTGTCATGATGTGTGACGCCCCCAAATCCGGGTATCTTCTAACCCGACAGATGGTGCTACACGGTGCTACTGTTCACATAAACATTCAATTGAAATGCCTCAAAAGAGCGGATATGATCTTATATATATATATATATATATATATATATATATATATATATATATATATATATATATATATATCAAAAGAATATTTACATTCCCGGGTTCTTTACAACCAATACATTGTCTTTGTCATAATATCAATATTATCCCTTACAAAACCTTTACTATTACATATGTAATCTACGGGTTCGCCTTCGCCTTTCCTTTATCCTTGCCGGATCCATCGGTACGTTCGGTCTTAGCTGCATTCATATGGTTCAAACAAGAATGAGCCTAACTAGCTCTCGTAAGTACAACAATTTTAGGAAAATAGCATGCTTGAAACATAGGAATCGTATATCTTCAATAATCGAACAATAGTTCGTAAGTACTATTGATAATTCAAAATAGCACTTTTTTCATTCAAAAGCGTTTTACAACAATAATATTCAAGAAACATCAATTAGGTTCAAGACCGTAAGCATTTCATAAGTACTTTGAAAAGGACATCCCGGCACAAAGTTCGTAAGTCTGGCATAGCTTACGAGCACGTCTAGGTGATCAGCCTATAGTACTCTATGTTGATTAACACTACATTCATCAAACGTGTATACACTTAAGTTGTGGCAACCTCACGTGCCCATCGTTTGACGACAAAATAGTTTAGCATATTCAGTCTACTTTTGAATGAAAGTAGTATGCATACAAGCCAATCATGTTTGATGATAAAGCATATACTTTGTAACAATCTTATTCATTTATTAATAAAAAGTATTTATTTATTCAAGGCTTTTAATTATCTACATGATGTTGTTTTATAATATGTGATAAACCCATAGTTTTAAGCAATGCTTTTAGAATAATGATGATGATCATTCTAATGAGATCTAAATTCTTAGAAAGCTTAAAACTAAAATAGTTCCCAATCGTTGGATTACTAAATTGGGGATTAATGAATCCAGATAGATTGGTACATACGTTGCTTGCTCATTGGATGAGGACGATTGATCTCATGATCATTTGTGTGGAGACACTAAAGCAAGTATATAGGTGCTTATTAGAGAATAAGTTCACTGAACGTGGCTCGCTAAGAAATACCTAATGGAGTTTTACTTGCCTGTCAATAGGAATTCCTGTAGTGATAGTAGTACAAGCTAAGTGATCCTTGGACTTGAGATCATCATAGTATCTTGTGTATGATGAGTTATACTTTGACTTATTCCTTAAGACCCTTAGGGTATATCAAAGGGTATGCTTGGGTATAATAAGTTGTACATGGAGATAATGTATGATCAATAAAGAATCTACCACTTCTAGTAAAAGAAGAGAAATGTCCTATGTGATACGATAAATGACAACCCAAAGAGTCCTTGGCCAAAAGGCAGAATGAAATTAGAAAGGAGTTGTGCATTTAAGAGTCGAAATACATATAATTAAATAAAATAAGACTAGATGAAATTCCATGTCTTATATTTAATTGGGACATTGTATGGTGGAAGGATTGAATTGTACGGTAACTATTTACTCAAAGGTTCTTTTATGATTAATGTTGAAATCTATATTATCCGAAAAGTCGTTGATCATTGGGAGGCTTATCCCTATTGTAGAATAAATATTATTTATTTAAATAAATTATTAGTTTAATTTATTTATTTAAATAAGATTAGAATTGTTCTAATTGATTTATTCATAACTTAGGTTTAATATAGAGAACCTAAAGGGTCACACCATAAAAGAAAGAATAATTATTTAAGAAGTTAATGGCATAATCGTAATAATATGTTAAGTATATTTAATTTAATCTATGGTGATAGAATAAATTAAATAGCTTAATATTTATTATTTAATATTTTATAAATATTAAATATAAATTAATAAGAGGAGTCTTATTAATATTATTACAATTATTATTATTTTAATTTCTAAAAGAGTTTAGGAATTAATTTAATATAAGTACTCTCATTTATTCCTAATAGGATTAGGAGGGAAAATTAGTTAAATGAGTTTAATTAATTATCCCTAATAAGATTAGGGAGCCCATTTAATTAAAAGAGTTTAATTAAATAATACCTTATTTTATTAAATAGGGTTACCTGATATCTTTATAAGAGGAGTCTTATATCAGATATCAAAACACATACGCAATTTCAAAAGTTGGAGAGTACGTTCTTTTCTATAAAGATAGAAAACTAGGGTTTGAGCCAAATACCCATCTTCTTGAATCTTTATTCTTTCTTGGTGGATCACCGCTAGAGGCCAAACACTTGGGTGGCTAATGTTGATCAAAGGAAGGAACCAAACCCGGTGGATTCAAGATGAACGCGAAAAAGATTGGAGGTGAACTTGTACCTAAGGAAGCTCAGATCTTCAAGGGTATGATTCTTGTTCTTTCTTTTTCGTTTAATTAATAATTGTGCATAAAGGGTGATCCGGGTATATGGTTTGTAAAATCTTAAAACTCCGATTTTCACGTTTCGCTTTATTTGTGCAATTTGATTGCGTTCATGAATATTACAAACCTAACAGTGATATCAAAGCTGAACTTTTATTCGAATTATTAATTATTTTAATTTGATATGTATATTGATAAGTGTTTAAAACAATTTAATTGGGCATAATTTTATTGTATAAATTTTATTTAAAAAAAAAATGAAAATTGTTTTTTTTTTCTTTCGCTTTCCGTCATTCATGGAATTGGATCTTGACTTCGCGTCGATCAAGTGGGTGGTATTAAGTAGTCATGTTTCATGAATTATGTTATTTACTTAATCTATCATGTTAGCCTCTCCATCCTAGTATCTGGGATGGTTATTAATATATATATATATGATATATATATATATATATATATATATATATATATATATATATATTATTTGTATCATGATTCTTAACTTTTGAATCTTAAGTGTTATCCTGATAGGAGACCCACGTGCCAACTTTTTTTTTTTTTTTTTTTGAGAATCTTGAATCCTGCAGCATGGATTTCAAGGGGCGAAATACGGACGGTATTAATATATATAATATATTATTCTTAATAATTTTATAATTAAAATAAAAGTTTATTTTAATTTAAAATTGAATTTCATGCTAACTAATTAGAGTTGGAATTAGATTCCATGATAACTAATTAGAGTTGGAATTAGATTCCATGTTTTCCAAAATAAAGGAGTTTATTTAGATATAAAATAAGATTTCATATTATTCAAAATAAAGGAGTTTATTTGTGAATAGGAAAGAGAATCCTAATTTCCTTAAATAAAGAGTTTATTTAAATATGGAATAAGATTTCATATTATTCAAAATTAAGGAGTTTATTTGTGAATAGGAAAGATAATCCGTGTTTCCTTTAATAACAGATTTTTTTTACATGGAATTGAATTCCATAATTAATTAAAATAAAGGAGTTTATTTTGATTAAGGATTTTGATTAAAATAAATAGTTTATTTTATTCAAAAATTGGATAAATTAAAATAAAATAGTTTTATTTTGATTTAAATTTGGATTAAAATAAAGGAGTTTATTTTGATTCAAAATTAGATTTTATACTAACTAAATTTGCCCATTAAATGATATCAATATATATATTGAATGTTTATTATTCATGAGATGAATGTTATTTATTGATGCATATGGTGATGTGTATGATAATAAATGGGATTTATTATGGACTATTGACTAATGTGATTGAATTTTATTTTAGTTGGATGCATGAATGTATGAGTTTTATTAAATGGGGTCTGCGTACCTCGTCTTCTCTAATTTTTCCTTAATGTAAATTCTATCTCTCTCCTATGTATTTCCCCTTGACTACTGATCAAGGTTTCTATTTATTATAAATAGTTTTGTAATAGGAATAGTTAGAATTATTTTGAAGAATTGGAGATCAAGGGACAAGAAGCGCGTGAAGACCCGTTTGTAATGGAGCCCGGGTTTAAATGTAATAGTTATATTTAAATATTAATTCTTGCACCCCTAGGGTTTGACCTTTTGGTTCACTTGGTGGCTCTAGTGAACCAAACTAGAATAAAAGTCCATAATCAATCCGGGTAGAATATAGTATTCTATATGTGCATGCTTATACTATATATATATATATATATATATATATATATATATATATTATGCAAACATGCTTCGCATGTTCATTAATATGACGCGTATTTTATATATATATGTATGCTATGCTTAAGCAAGATGAGACAATTAATAACAAACCCCTCAAAATTTTTTATATTAAGTCCTAAGCGTTCAAAGATATTTGGAATATCGAACGTTGCCTTCTAGCATGATAAAATTAATAGAGTATTAAATATTTAATATGAGTTTGTTGTGTCACCACAAGGCAAGTATTAAGTATTTAAAATGTTAATTTATCACATTTGATGCTTATAAAAAAAATTGAACAATATTGTTTTGTTGTGTCACCACAAGGATGATATTTTTCTTTTTTGAATATATAGAGTGCTAGGTTGGACTTAACTTGGATAATTTTGATTCGGATGTACCACCACTTGATCAAAATAATCTAAGAGGCAAAATACAAGGAGTTGCATAGTTGATGTAATTGACAAGAGTTGTCTACCTATTTATTTATATATAGTTTGTTGTGTAACCACAAGGCTATATACATTTGAAATGAGATCCTTATTCTCACTAGCAAATCTTTAATTAGATTTTACCGAACTATATAAGTGAGGGTAATATAGTTTGAAGAAAATAGTGGGAGATACCAATTTAAAACAAGACCTAAATTATTTTGGTAATTAATAAAAGAATGTATGCTAAAATGTTGTTAATTACAAATTCATTTACATAATTTTACAATGTCTAAATTACTATCACTGCGTAGCATATTAGATGCTAAATTAACCGAACCGAATTAAACGGATTGGTTAAAGAATTTGAGAATAGTTCTTATGGCTAAAAAACTATCTTATGTCCTTAATACGCCTATCCCTGCAATGGTTGCAGACAATGCCTCTGAGGAAGACATTGCTACTTTTAAAAAGTGGCAAGATGATGCACAGTTGGCTCAATGCATCATGCTCGCATCCATGAGTAACAAGCTTCAGCGTCAGCATGAAACTATGGATGTTTCTACTATACTCTTGCACATTAAGTAGTTGATGGTGAGGAAAGTAGGACTGATAGATATTAGATATCTAAGGAGCTCTTCCGATCTAGAATGACCGTTGACACTACAGTACAGATAAAAGTCCTTAACATTATTAATTTGGTTGATCAATTAGGACAACGAGTTTTGTCATGGATGGAGAGTTGAGCCAAGATTTGATCTTGCACTCACTCTCGAACTCTTTTCACAATTGTTGTGAATTTTTCATATGAAGAAGCTAAATATCAGCCTCGCTGATTTGCTTAACATGTTGAAAAATGTTGAGAGTCACTCTCCAACCAAAAAATACCATGTCTCACTGGTAGGAGCCAAAGGATCTTCTGAAAAGAAGAATGATTCAAAGAAGGTAAATAGAAAGACAAAAACAAAGGAAAATAAGAACAAAACTGATACGGATAGCAAAGGAGTTTGCTTCCACTGCAATAAGCCTGGACACTGGAAAGAAACTGCGAGAAGCATCTTGCAAAGGCTAACCAAAGAAGCTTAGTGAAGTTTCGATTACAAATACAAATTTGTTCATGATTTAAAATATTTTTTTTTAAAATCAAGGTTTTACTTGGGTATTGGATACCGACTTTGGTTATCATAAATATAGATTTATGAAGGGACCAAGCAGAAGTAGAAAGCTAAACAAATATAAGTAATCCTATGTGTGGGAAATGAAGCAAAGGTTGCCACATTAGCCATAGAAACTTATAGTTTAGCAATGCCTACGGGCAAATCTATTAAGTCAATAAATTGTTATTGTATTTCAGTTCTCGTTAGAAACATTATTTCTATTTTGTTGTTGGACAATGAAATCTTTGGTATTATATTTAAGAACAATTGTTGTTCTATATATAATAATTATATTTTGTATAGAACTGGAATATTACTTAATGGATTTAGTATACTTGACTTAGGTGAAAATAATTTTGCATATTGAACAAATTAGTATAAGAAAATGAGATGATCATTCAAAGAGTTGAATGTGTGTATTTGATGAAATACAAGTGTGAATTATGTAAAAGGTTCAAAGAATTCAGAAGTGAAACAAATTGGCTAAGTATTAGGATTATTTGATCTGATCAAGGAATAAATACTTGTGCAATAAGTTTCTAGATCATCTCAAATGGTTTTCTCACAATGGACACCTCCAGATACGCAATAATTAATTGATGTATCTGAAAGGAAAAATTGTACCTTGTTGGACATGGTGCGGTCCATAATGATTTTACCGACATTCCAGTATCCTTCTGGGGTAAAGTCCTAGAAATGGTTGTATATCTACGAAAAGATAACCTCAAAATCCAGCTCCAAGACTCCATAAAAGTTATGGACAGGGAAGATTCCTAATCTTAAGTGTGTTAAGATAAGGGGTTGTCCAACTTATGTGAAAAAGTTTCAAAGGATATACTTGGGACAAGATTTGACATGTACAGATTTGTGGGACATCCTAAAGTATGTTTAGGGTATATGTTCTATAATCCTACTTAGCAAAAGGTGTTTGTTACGAAATATGTTGCCTTCTAAGATAAAAGTGTTTATCATTGAAGGGGCTAGTGGGAGGATAATATATCTTGAAGAGTTCAAGAACCACAAAACACTATAAGTCAAATAAGAGGAACTGTAGATAGAATCTATTGTACCCTGTTGAATCGTAAATCTGGATCGATCAAGATCAAGATACCTAGGAGGTATGGATTCATCATAGATGATGATGATGAGGTACACATCATAGAAGATGATGAACCAGTTACATACGATGAGGTAAGAGTTGTAGACACTCAGAGAAATGGATTGAAGCAAGCTTCTCAAATATGGAACATTCGTTTTGATGAGACAATCAAAAGAGTTTGATTTTATCAAAAACAAGAATGAACCTAGTGTGTACAAAAGGGTCAGTGGGAGCGTCGTGATATTTCTAGTATTATATGTTGATATACTACGGATAAGGAATGACATACCAATGCTATAATTAGTAAAGATAAAGTTGTCTAAATATTCCTCCATGAATGATTTGGAAAGAGTATCTTAATTGGGGATATTAATCTATACAGAAAGATTTAATAGGATGCTCGACTTAACCCAAGGAACGTATATTCATTTGATGCTAAATTCGTTTAGCATGACAAACTCCAAGAGATGTCTCATGTTGATGAGACATGGAGTGTATCTCTCTTAATAGTCCCCAAAGACTCCAAAAAGAGAGATCGCATGAGTAACTATCATGTATGCAATGGAATGTACGAGACCTAATGTTGAACAGTCATATTCTGGAGAAGTTCACTGTGAGACAGTGAAAAACATCTTAAAGTACTTAACCGGCTCTAAGGATGCGATCATATTCATGGTGGGTCTAAATTAAAACTAGAGGGCTTAACAGACTCAAGTTTTTTCAAACCAGACAAGACGACATAAAATCCACTTTAAGGTAAAGCATTACCTTGAACGGTGGTGCAGTAAATTGGAAAGGTTCCAAACAGCAAAGAGTTGCTGGTTTAGTGATAAAGACAAAGTATATAGCTATAAATGAAGCTGCAAGTTGATTGTTTGGAAGAAAAGTTCATTACAGAACTAGGAATAGTTCCTAAGTCTCATCTTAGATCTAAACATGTGTTGTGGCACTTTCATTTGATTATAAGAATCATTGAAAGATGGGAAATCACTATAGAGATAGTGGACTCTCAAGAAAAACATTACATATCCATTTACTGAAGCTTATCCAACAGCAGGATAATCGTCACTTAGAGAAGAAGAGTATGAGATACCATGACGATTGGCTTTAGTGCAAGTTGGAGATTGAAAGTAGTATGCATACAAGCCAATTATGTTTGATGATAAAGCATATACTTTGTAACAATTTTATTCATTTATTAATAAAAAGTATTTATTTATTAAAGGCTTTTAATTATCTACATGATGTTGTTTTATAATATGTGATAAACCCATAGTTTTAAGCAATGCTTTTAGAATAATGATGATGATCATTCTAATGAGATCTAAATTCTTAGAAAGCTTAAAACTAAAATAGTTCCCAATTGTTGGATTACTAAATTGGGGATTAGTGAATCCCGATAGATTGGTACATACGTTGCTTGCTCATTGGATGAGGATGATCTCATGATCATTTGTGTGGAGACACTAAAGCAAGTATGTAGGTGCTTATTAGAGAATAAGTTCTTTGAACTTTGGCTCGCATTAAGGAATACCTAATGGAGTTTTACTTTTTGTCGATAGAAATTCTGTAGTGATAGTAGTACAAGCTAAGTGATCCTTGGACTTGAGATCATCATAGTATCTTGTGTATGATGAGTTATACTTTGACTTATTCCTTAAGACCCTTAGGGTATATCAAAGGGTATGCTTGGGTATAATAAGTTATACATGGAGATAATGTATGATCAATAAAGAATCTACCACTTCTAGTAAAGAAGAGAAATGTCTATGTGATTCGATAAATGACAACCCAGTAGTCCTTGGGTTGCGAGAATGAAATTAGAAAGGAGTTTCTAATTTGCATTATTTGAGTTGTGCATTTAAGAGTCGAAATACATATAATTAAATAAAATAAGACTTGACGGAAATTCCATGTCTTATATTTAATTGGGACATTGTATGGTAGAAGGATTGAATTGTCTGGTAACTATTTACTCAAAGGTTCTTTTATGATTAATGTTGAAATCTATATTATAACGAAAAGTCGTTGATCATTAGGGAGGCTTATCCTATTGTAGAATAAATATTATTTATTTAAATAAATTATTAGTTTAATTTATTTATTTAAATAAGATTAGAATTGTTCTAATTGATTTATTCACAACCAGGTTTAATATGGAGAACCTAAATGGTCACACCATAAAAGAAAGAATAACTATTTAAGAAGTTAATGGCATAATCGTAATAATATGTTAAGTATATTTAATTTAATCTATGGTGATAGAATAAATTAAATAGCTTAATATTATTATTTAATATTTTATAAATATTAAATATAAATTAATAAGAGAGTCTTATTAATATTATTACAATTATTATTATTTTAATTTCTAAAAGAGTTTAGGAATTAATTTAATATAAGTACTCTCATTTATTCCTAATAGGATTAGGAGGAAAATTAGTTAAATGAGTTTAATTAATTATCCCTAATAAGATTAGAGAGCCCATTTAATTAAAAGAGTTTAATTAAATAATACCTTATTTTATTAAATAGGGTTACCTGATATCTTTATAAGAGGAGTCTTATATCAGATATCAAAACACAGACGCAATTTCAAAAGTTGGAGAGTACGTTCTTTTCTATAGAGATAGAAAACTAGGGTTTGAGCCAAATACATATCTTCTTGAATCTTTATTCTTTCTTGGTGGATCACCGCTAGAGGCCAAACACTTGGGTGGCTAATGTTGATCAAAGGAAGAAACCAAACCCGGTGGATTCAAGATGAACGCGAAAAAGATTGGGGGTGAACTTGTACCTGAGGAAGCTCGGATCTTCAAGGGTATGATTCTTGTTCTTTCTTTTTCGTTTAATTAATAGTTATGCATAAAGGGTGATCCGGGTATATGGTTTTTAAAATTTTAAAACTCTGATTTTCATGTTTCTGTTTTGTTTGTGCAATTTGATTGCGTTCATGAATATTACAAACCTAACATTGAAAACCATAACAATATTAGTTTAGTAAATCCTTATCAACACTTGATAGAATAACATAGCATACATCTAGCCGAAAGGATTGGCTTTGACTTCCTCAGATACTAACTCATGCGAAGAATACATGAATCACAAAGACTTGTCCAGATCGAACTTGAACAAGGGTTAGAGTACTTGCCTTTAGCGTCTGCTTATAGATATAACACTTGCACTTTACCTCTTTAAGGTCTCTACATTAGATAATAACATCACATAGCACATTAGTTCATGAATGATCATACATGGTTCCTAAAGAACCTTACCCTTCTTCTCAATCTAAATACATATTAGATTTGTTATTATAGGTTCCGGCTTTCCATTACGTCATTCTTACGTTCATAAGTAATTGACTTAATCTTAACCTTAAGGGTGCATACTTAAGGTTTAATATATCTTAACAATGTTTCTTTAAGATCCTTAATTAAGTGTTCATCCGTTACCATCCATGCTCATCCCGTAAACATTCTTTATTGTACAGGTCTTGATTTGGTGTTGTGATATGTTTATTATTACACTTTGTTCATATTGCGGCATCACCTGTGTTGCCCGAAAACCGGACTCGTGCTGCGGTGCTAGTCCCTTTATTCTTTGGTCGTGCTTTCTACAGCGAGTTTCTGAGGGGACTAAGGTCACTTTAGTGACTATGACCGCGGCTAAATGACTTGGAGTCGCGGCAGCCCATGGACAACGTGTCACAGAAACTTTGGACAGATTTTTCAAAAGTTGAGATTCCCGGACTCGTAACTTCTTCGTTATAAGTCCGAATTGACTCATTCAAGAGCCTACGGGTCACAAATTACGTACTCTATGTGTTCATATAAGAATTTTATCTATTTTACTTCGTTTACTAAAATTTCATCTATTAGTTCATTTTAATAAAAACGATAAACGTTCGTGAACGTTCAACGCTCGTTTCTTCGTTCTAAGTCAGAATCCGGCCATTTTTGAGTCCGCAACTCTATAATGCCAAATATGACTTGTCTCCATCGAAAACCAACGTTTATGACTTCAAACACAAAATACGACTTCCATTCTGAGAATTTCACGAATTTGACGATTGTCGTCCAATCGTATAAATTCTGACGAAACCTCATTACTAATCATTTTAGGTGGATTTTAATCAACATATATACATTTCAAGTTACTTACTATATCAACTTATTATCAAAGTAGGTTTTGACTTATTCTCACAAGTCAATGACTTATTCAACTTATTAACTACAAATTCTCATGCTTATGACTTACTATGAACTTAAGTCCATCAACTTAATTAGATTCAAGTTGCTTATTCAACTTATTTGGCTTAAGTTCATTCATCAATGACTTATTACATGTTATCGTCAAACCATCCCACTTCTCTATCAATTCTATCATAGAAGAGATGAAGATAATAGATATGAGTCTTACCCTTGAAGACTATTACTTCACTTCACTTTGGAAAATCTAGCAAAAGTTGAAATGGCTTATAAGTGCTTATGTGGCTTATTCTCTCTACCAAGTAAGTTGTTTATCTTGAGAGGAGTTGGATGAAATTTGAACAACCAATTTATTAAATGAATCTTGGTATTTATAGGCAACTCAAAGTGAGGGCACTATGGACATTTAGGCCATCCCACCTCCTTAGTTAACCTCCTCAACTTCCACCTCCTTACAATTCATAACCTAGCAACCAAGTAACTTGTTAGCCACAACACTTGTTCATCACATAATTTGTTTGCCCATCAAGTCCACCCACTTACACTTGGATTGCTCCATGGATCATGTCCAATTCATTAGGCTTGCTAATTAATCTAGCTAATTTCTTATTGGGCTTATGTTACAATGATTTGGACTCATGACTTATCAAACACTTGGGCTTGAATATTACTTTCTATTGGACTTCTACCATTAAGCTAATAATCCTACAAGTCCATTACCTTTAAGATTATGGACTTATATTTTATGCCAAGTTACATTAATTCATTTCATTAGGTTGTAATACATACATTCTCAATTTAAGGCCGAATGCGAATTATTGCGTTTTTCATACTTAGATTATTATTACATAATTCATCTCGCTTCGATATTCTAATGTTACGTATTTCTCGGAAGTTCAAAAATAATTCCTGAGCGATAAATGGTGAATAGTGTTTTTCGTAAACTTTCTCGAAAAACTTTTATTTTCGTCTTGGAAATTCAAACACTTTAATTCATTCACGTGGTTCAAATACTACGATATTCCGACGTTTCTAGGTTATAGAACGACATACATCTTATTAACACATATAATAACAAATAATATTATTTTATTCATTATTTAATTCTTTCAAGTATTTTACAAAGGATCCAAATTTCTCGGTCGTTACATTCTTCCCCCCTTATAAAGATTCTGTCCCCAGAATCTCGCCCTATATTACTCAAACAAAAGAGGATAATCATCTTTATCTTCTCTTCTAATTCCCACGTTGCTTCCTCAGTATCGTGATTCTTCCATAACACCTTTACTGACGATATTACCTTGTTTCGCAGAACTTGCTCTTTTCTATCGATGATTTGAATCGGCATCTCTTCATATGTTAAATCCTTTTCAATTTGAATAGACTCAAATTCTATCACGTGCTTGTAATCCTGTTTGTAAGGACGTAGCACTGAAACGTGAATTACATTATGTATTCGCTCTAAGTCTGGAGGTAACGCTACCCTATAAGCTACCTCACCTACCCGTTCTAATACCTCAAAAGGTCCTATAAACCTTGGGCTTAGTTTTCCCTTCTTTCCAAAGCGTATCTTTCCTTTCCAGGGAGATAACTTTAGAAATACGTACGAGCCTACCTCAAACTCTCTATTCTCTCGATGTAAGTCTGCGTAGATTTCTACATCATCTTTGAAACGCTACTGAGACGCACACGTATCAACTTCACGACATCCATTGTTTTCTTTGCACCAATTCTCGGTCCTAGCATCTTGCAATTGGCGTTCTCCACTTCATCCCAATCCCTGATGGTGTTCGACACTTTCTTCCATATAAAGCTATAGGGCGGCATACCTATGCTTGCATGATAACTATTGTTATCATGAAATTCTACTAATGGTAGATGATTATCTACTACCCTTGAAATCCATGGCGTGAAGATCTCAACATATCTTAACGTCGAATTATCCTCTCGCTTTGTCCATCGGGTTTATGGATGATATTGCGCGCATGCAGTAAGGAGATCCGTACTCGACTTCAAGCTGTGTCCCCGATGAATATCTTTGGCCTTTAGTGCAAAGATGAGCAGTGTTGAGATGAACACCTTATTAGATTGATGAATATCTTTGGCTGTAGTGCAAAGATGAATATTTGATTTGAGATGAATATTGATTGATGTTCTGAGGATAAAATATTGATGATGGATTTATTAAATTCATAGATTTATAGTAGATTTCATTCTCTACGTAACTCTTCTATGAATTATTATTTCATTTGCGAATATTGATCCGAAACCATTTTTCCTGTTGGAGACTAACGATAATTTGTTGTATATTATCTTGAAGACATCTCCAAAGTTTCCAAGGGAGGAGAAAGACCATCGGTGGTATGTTACAAATCTGGGGAAAGAGGACATATCATTAAGCGCCTAGCAGGTTTAAGGTATGCTATAATTGTGGAAAAAGAAGGACATATCGCTTTCGAAGTTATACGATATCGAGGAAACCCTAGTCTGTTGGTGGCGGTGACTCAAAAGGATGTCGGAAAAGTCAAAGTCAGCGATTCACGGAAGGCGTTTGTCGTGGCGGTCAAAATCACGAGGAACCCAAGCGAAGTTAGCTTGGGTTAGTTAATTATAAATTCTTGAAGTTTATACCCTTACTAGATGCAGTTCTACCCATTCTTTTATCTCTCTTGCTTGCGCTCAGCGTTTGAACTTGACTACGGAGAAATTAGACTTTAACCTATTTATGGAACTCAGTTAGGAAACTTTCATTACATCCGTTGTTTAAAAATCTTGCTTGATTCAAGTTGGCACTATCACATTACACTGTTAACCTTATTTCTATAGAGATATTTGCTTTTGATGTGATTTTAAGGTTAACTACTCATCATGCCAAATTGATTGCTTTTGTAAGGTTATGTTAGTTTTCATATTCTAAGCAACAACTGTTATTTCAATTCAAACAATCAAACCATTGTAATCAAACATTTTCATATCAATCCATGAAGTCATTCGTTTATTACGGATGTCAAGTTTTCTTAGTCCATGTTATGGATTTGAATAAAGACACGTCGATTTGAATAATATTCTTGTTGTTATTGATTTTTCTGGCGTATTTTTCGAAGAATTTCTTGGCTTACTCCCAAAGGCGATATTAAATTTTGTATCGACTTTGAACCGGTCAAAACTCATTTCTAAAATCTCATATCGAATGGCTCTATTGAACTTTGAGAGTTAAAATTCAACTATAGAATTTGAATACATTTGAGCCTTTATCTTGTGACTTCCTTTGGAATTCACCTAAGCGAGACTCTCTGTAGGGGCGTCATATTCGATGCGATAGTAAGCGATAGGTGTCATTGTGACGTCTTTATCCAAGATTGATATGAGTCACGAGTTTGAGAGCAACCTAAGTCGATGAATCGAAATACGTAGCTTTCAGGCTTGAAACGGTTGGTTATTATCGGAGATTAGTTGAAGGATATTCTCGAATCGCTATTTCATTATCGCGGTTGACTTCAGTAGAGATACAAAATTCGAGATGGAGCAAGGAATGTGGGAAGAGCTTGAAGAACTCGAGAGGAGACTCATTTGAAAGACATGTTACGACCATGCCATCACTGGAAAAGCGTGGTGGTATGACGTGTTGAGTAGAAGATCGATATACAAGTACGAGTACAATATTGTCAAAGACTCATTTCAGTATAATATACAAATAATAGATGGAGATGAAAACTCAGGTACCCACGTGATGATATCGCAGTGATGCGTGATGATATCTGAGTATAATCGACTTTAATCGGATAAAGTTAAAGGCTGTTCAAGCTACACACTGGGCCGATGAATTTGAAGAAGGAGGTGCGAAGTTGTTATTTCAAAAGCGAGAATCGGTGAGGTGAGAAAGCTCAAACCTTCGATTTATTAATCCATTTGAAATTCTCGATCGAATAAGGCGTGGCCTATAGACTCGTTTTCTTTAAGTAGTGGCGTGTTCATAACGTTTTCACGCGTGTCGATGTTACGTAAATATGTGGACGACCCGAAACACGTCATTGAGTTAGAACCGGACGAGATAAGCCCAGAAGACTTAACGTATGAGGAGGTACCTGTCAAGATTTTGTAGAGGAAAGAACATGACCTATGTACCGAGGTTATACCATAAGTTAAAGTTTTGTGGAGAAACCATGCTATTGAGGAAATGACGGGAGTTGGAAGCGAAAACGAAAGTAAGCGAAGTATCTTTACCTTTTGAAACACCGTATACGTCGTCGATTTCGAGGGCGAAATTTCATAAGGAGAGGGAGGTTGTAAGACCCCGAAAATTTTTAAATAAAAAGGAATTTCCTTTATTTATTATCTTGAAATAGTAAGGGTTGATTTGATTAATGTGGATAGTTAAGGGTTAAATACGCATAAATATTTCAAAATAATGAGTGGTTATAAAATATTCATTTTTGTGGGGAATATTCGTTTGGTCGTGGAATATTATGTCTTGTCGAGGGAATATTAAATGCGACCCGGTATGCAGGCCATGTGTAAGCCCCATGTGAGCGCGATTGGATGAGGGAAATAACAAAGTTTGGGTGGTTATAAATAACTTGGCGTAATTATTCTGATCGTTAAGGTATTTGGAATACCGGTGGTTAAAATACGATGTCTGGCGTAGTTGCGATAGCACGGTATTGCAGTATTGTTGAATTATTGATCCTTACGTAAAGGCACTACTCAATAATTATTACGATAATTCTTTATTCGATAGTTTATTTTATTGATTCAATAATTCTTTGCGTTGGTATTTTATATTATTCTTTGTTTCGATAATTGTCTTTTTGATATTTCCATTGCTCGGATCAATAATTCATATTATTTGAATAATATTATTAGATAACATTATTGGCAATGTCTAGAAAGTTACATCTAAGGAGAGGTTTGGTCACCTAATTGCGGCGCCGATGAGGAGAGATCCTTATTGGAAAGCCCCCTCTTTCCTGAGGAGCGACTGGTTGTCATAAATGTGATGTGAATCGTGGGTTGCGTGGATAAAACCAAATCGAATCCTTAATCCTTGTTATCTCTGGCGGAGATCGGGGAATAGAACTAGGAGGGAGGCAGGTAAATCCTTTTTAGTGTGTCCTACCTAAGCTTATTTGTTAGTTGGTCGGTATATATAGGGATATTATGTGATTGATTTCCTTAATTAATACCTTGTTTATGGCGATGGTGAGAATGTCGTGAGAATATTAATAGTGGTGTAAATGAGGCCAGTGGAGATGCACATGCTTAATAAACTTTGAGGAGGCGTACTGTTAGTGGCATATGTACCTCATGTGAATAACACCACCGAAGATGATGAGCGAGGGGATGTTTAAGCTTTTGCGAGTTACTATTCACAGTTACTATTCATAGTCACTATTTCATACAAAAATCGAATGCAGAGGAGACTCCGTGTTCAAAATGAGGAGGAGATGATAGCGATTCACACGTATAATTTGTTGTATATTATTGAATGAGAAGTGTTCAAGAGTTGGGACCACGAGTGCGTAGAAAGCGGATCCGATCGTGGCGGAACACATGGGTCAAGCAAATTACCAAGATATTCGATGTCTTGGGATGCGAAAGAACAAGTTCCATTCGCTACTTTTATGTTAAAGTGGCGAGGCAGATTCTTGGTGGGAATCGTGAGGCGTACCATTCATTGCACTCGGCATGTCATGGGAGGCGTTTGAAGCAGATTCAATGAATGATACTTCCACGAAAGTATTAAATGCGTATGAAGGAAGTGGAGTTAATTAGATCGGAAGCGAGAATAACATGGCCAATTGTCCCGATGACTGGCGAAGTTTGCGGAGTTATCCGGGTTTGCACCTCATTTGGTGGAGAATGAGGAGCATTATGACGCGGATGTTTACGAGAGGTTTGAAACTTGGCATACGTCGATATCTCATTTCTCATAAATTTTCTCTATTGAGATGTTGTAAGCAGGGCTCGATTGTTAGGCGAGATAACTTGAAGTAACGTTCAACCGAGGGACCATAACCGAGGATCATACCAAAGATAGCGATCGGCGGAATAACGATAACCGGTGGAGAAAGAAGAATACGGACAAAAGCGGTAACCACTCTGGTGGTAATCGTAATGATAACGACCATATGAAAGGCGTCGGCGCAAATGGCAATCGGTTTCAAGGAGAGAAAGACCATCGATCGTATATTACAAATCACGGGAAGAGGGGATATATCATCAAAGCGCCACAACAGTTTAAGGTATGCTATAATTGTGGAAAAGAAGGACATATCGCTCGAGAGTTATGCGATATCGAAACCTAGTGCAATGTTGGGCGGTGACTCAAAGGATGTCCCGGAAAAGTCAAAGTCAACGATTCACGGAAGAGCGTTTTGTCGTGACCAGGGTAAAAATCGAGGAACCCAAACGCGAAGTTATGCACGGGTTAGTTAATTATAAATTCTTCTTGAAGTTTATACCTTACTAGATACAGGTTCTACCCATTCTTTTATCTCTGCTTTGCGCTCAACGTTTGAACTTGACTACGGAGAAATTAGACTTTAACCTATTTATGGAGACGTTAGAAACTTTCATTACATCAGGTTGTTTAAAAATCTTGCTTGATTCAAGTTGGCACTATCACATTACCGTTAACCTTATTTCTATAGAGATATTTGCTTTTGATGTGATTTTAAGGTTAACTACTCATCATGCCAAATTGATTGCTTTTGTAAGGTTGTTAGTTTTCATATTCCTAAGCAACTTTGTTATTCAATTCAAGCAATCAAACCATTGTAATCAACATTTCATATCAATCCATGAAGTCATTCGTTTTATTACGGATGTCAAGTTTTCTTAGTCCATGTTATGGATTTGAATAAAGACACGTCCGATTTGAATAATATTCTTGTTGTTATTGATTTTTCTGGCGTATTTTTAGAAGAATTTCTTGGCTTACTCCCAAAGATGATATTAAATTTTGTATCGACTTTGAACCCGGGTACAAAACTCATTTCTAAAATCTCATATCGAATGGCTCTATTGAACTTCGTGGAGTTAAAATTCAACTATATTTGGTACATGAGCCTTTATCTTGTGACTTCCTTTGTGGAATTCACCTAAGCTTGACTCTCTGTAGGGGACGTCATATTAGATGCGATAGTAAAGCGATAGGTGTCATTGTGACGTCTTATCCAAGATTGGGATATGAGTCGCGTTGAGAAGCAACCTAAGTCGAGAATCGAAATACGTAGCTTTCTAGGCTTAGTTGGTTATTATCGGAGATTCGTTGAAGGATATTCTCGAATCGCTATTTCATTATCTTGTTGACTTCGTAGAGATACAAAATTGAATGGAAGCGAGGAATGTGGGAAGAGCTTGAAGAACTCAAGAGGAGACTCATTTCAAAGACATGTTCGACCATGCCATCTGGAAAAGCGAACGTGGTAGGCGGCGTGTTGAGTAGTAGAAGATCGTATACAAAATCGCAGTACAATATTATCAAAGACTCATTTTCGTATAATATACAAATAATAGAGATGGAGATGAAAACTCTTGATGATCTACGAGTGCGTGATGATATACGAGTATAATCGACTTTAATCGATAAAGTTAAAGGCATTGAGCTACACACCGGAACCGATGAATTTGAAGAAGGAGGTGCAAGAAGTTGTTATTTCAAAAGCGAGAATCGGTGAGGTGAGGAAAGCTCGAACCTTCGATTTATTAATCCATTTGAAATTCTCGATCGAATAGGAAGCGTGGGCCTATAGACTCGTTTTACCGCCAAGTATGGCAGCGTGTTCATAACGTTTTTCACGTATCGATGTTACGTAAATATGTGGACGACCGAAACACGTCATCGAAGTTAGAACCCGGACGAGATAAGCGAAGACTTAACGTGACGAGGAGGTACTGTCAAGATTTTGTAGAGGAAAGAACATGACCTATGTACGAGGTTATACCATAAGTTAAAGTTTTGTGGAGAAACCATCTTTATTGAGGAAATGACACAGGAGTTGGAAAGCGAAAATGAAAGCGAAAGGTATCTTTACACTGTGTCGTTGACGTCAATTTCGAGGACGAAATTTCATAAGGAGGGAGGTTGTAAGACCGAAAATTTTTAAATAAAAAGGAATTTCCTTTATTTATTATCTTGAAATAGTAAGGTTGATTTGATTAATGTGGATAGTTAAGGGTTAAATACATGCAAATATTTCAAAATAAGCAAGTGGTTATAAAATATTCATTTTTGTGGGGGAATATTCGTTTGGTCAGTGGAATATTAAATGATCGTGTGGAATATTAAATGCGATGGCCTTTGACCGTGTGTGAAAGCCCCATGTGAGCGATTGGATGAGGAAAATGACAAAGTTTGGGTGGTTATAAATAACTGGCGTAATTGTTACAGATTAAGACCGTTGGAATACCCGGTGGTTAAAATCTGATGTCTGGCGTGGTTGCGATAAGCTACCATTACGGTATTACGCAGTGAATTATTGAATTATTGATCCTACTCACGTAAGAAGGCATTATTCAATAATTTTCTTTGTTCAATAGTTTATTTTATTGATTCAATAATTGCTGCGTTGGTATTTTATATTATTCTGCATTTCATATAATTGTCACCGCGATTATTTCCCATTATCGGATCAATAATTCATATTATTTGAATAATATTATTAGATAACATTATTGGCAATGTCTAGAAAGTTTCATCTAAGGAGAGGTTGGTCACCTAATTGCGCAAGATGAGAGAGATCCTTGTGGAAAGCCCTCTTTCTCGGAGAACGACTGGTTGTCATAAATGTGATTTCGTAATATTATTTGTGAATAATTAATTATTGATTCATATGATAAAGAAATATTTATTTTATATGAATATAAATGATGGATTTATTTATGTGGTTATTAATGAAGGAATTAATGTTGAGGTGTTTTATCGGTATTTTATCGGTTGGCGGTATTAAAAATCAAATCAGGTTTTGAGATATATTGCGGGGGTTATAATTTTTAATCCAATGAGTTGGATTGTGGTAATTTTTGGGTATGTTATACATACAGTAAGTTGATATATATGTCACAAATTTTGAACCGTTAAAAATGCACGAATGATTTGTTGTGAATTTTAAGAGGTGTCGGATTCCGGAAATTAGGTTTATAATTGATTTTGGTGGAAAATTCTAGAATTGAGTGGGCCCACTTGTGGTTGGTGAATAAATGTCTTTGAATTTTATTTCAAATGTGGTGGGTGGCAATAGTAGCGGTAAAGCCATCGGTGTGAGGTCAAGTGCGCTTCACGGGCTAACATTTTCCTATAAATAGAGGGCTAAGTTAGAATTAAAAATCACACGAGAAACAAAGTTTTCTCTCTTTCTCTCTATATTATTGAGCGTATTTTGTGAGTATTTAGATACTTTGAGAGTTGTTGCTCATTATAAGTTTCATTCAAGATCATCACTTAGGACCTTTCCTTCCGCAAATCTTGATTCTTTGAGGTAAGGGATGTTATTTTCTTCTCAAATGATATTAATTCTTCAATATCATTATCTTTGAAATATTGGTTGGTACTTTTTATCAAATTTGGAACTTTTTCATGTGGGGTTACTATTCATGAGTTACTATTCACGAGTTACTATTCATGAGTTCTTATTCACGAATTCTTTATTCACAGTACTATTATGCGTGAAGCGTGAAGATGTTTTTGTGGAATTTCTATCTTTTGGTGTCGGAGTTACTATTCGATACGACACTATTCACGATATCTCTGACTTTATTCACGATACGGCACTATTCATAGAAAAAAATGAAAATTTTTCTTTTCATCTAAAATATCTAATACGGATACTAGCTTTGATTGTATCCGTGTTTTGAATCATTCTTGAATTTTACACCACTATGATTATTTTTGAGGTATTGTTGGGCGTGGATAAAACCAAATCTGAATCCTTAATCCTTGTCATTTTGTTTCTTTGGATTCGTTTCTTTAAAAATATTTTCATCATCCTCGGTCTTAAATGATGATATTATTGAATATCTTTGGCTGTAGTGCAAAAGATGAATGATTTCGAAGAATATCTTTGGCCATAGAGTGCAAAGATGAACATGTGTTTAAATGAACATGACCGGTGATGAATATCTTTGGCCTTTAGTGCAAAGATGAGCAGTGTTGAGATGAACATGACCGATTGATGAATATCTTTGGCACTGTAGTGCAAAGATGAATATTTGATTTGAGATGAATATTGATTGATGTTACGAGGATAAAATATTGATGATGGATCATTAAATTCATAGATTATAGTAGATTTCATTCTCACGTAACTCTTACATGAATTCCATTTTCTCTTCTAGGAGGCGAGAATGTAGTAAGTACTAGTAGTGGGTATGGAATGAAGGTTCTAGAGAGAGAGTTGTTTAGTAGTCCTCACCATTATTGTAAAATAATATATCAATAAATGTGATGAGGATTTATTTGAGTATAAATATTGTCTAGAAGATAATATTGTATTTAAACTACACGATTTTATTGTTGTGATAATAAAGTTGTAGTTGTTTACGTACCATATATTTGGCGATTTCGAGAATGGGTTGGATGGAATGGACCTATTTTGGGGTCGTCACATAAGCGATCTAAGTTATACTTAATTCGAATTAGCAAAAAGTGAGCTGACTTCATCAACCGGTCCACTATTACCTCAATCGCATCATATCCCTTCTGAGTCGTCGAAAGTCCCACCACAAAGTCCATCATGATATGCTCCCACTTCCACTCTGGAATCTCCAATGACTGTAAAAAGCCACTTGGTCGTTGATGTTCGGCTTTAACTCTTTGACAAATCAATCACCTACTCACATACTCAGCTATTTCTCTCTTCATGTTTGGCCACCAAAAACTCTGTCGAAGGTCTTGATACATCTTAGTGCTACCAGGATGAATCGAGTACCTTGAACTACGAGCCTCTTATAAAACTTGCTCCTTTAATTCCGTCTCATTCGGAACCCACATTCTTCCTTCAAATCTTAATAATCCCTCATTATCAAGACTAAACTTAATATCTTTTTCATTGGTCAACCGCTTCTTCATCTGGTCACACTCATCGGTTTTGAGTTGTACCTCCTTAACTCTCTCTACGATGGTAGACTGAATCTCCGTCACAAACACTCTCTGATCCGCCTCAATTAGCAACTTCACCTCTAACTCCATCCTAGCCATCTCTGTTATTAACTCAGTTTGAGCTGTTAACATAGACAACTTCTCTCGACCCTTTCTACTCAAGGCATCGGCCACTACATTGGCTTTTCCAGGGTGATACAGGATTTCACAATAGCAATCCTTTATCAACTCCAGCCACCTCCTCTGTCTCATATTAAACTCCTTCTGCGTGAAGATATATTTTAGACTCTTGTGGTCCGTGTATATCTCACACTTTTCCCCATAAAGATAATGTCGCCATATCTTTAAAGGCAAACACTACACCATGACGATTCGGATCATGAGTAGGGTAAACTTTCTCATAATCCTGCAACTGCCTAGATGCATACTCAATGACCTTGACATGCTTCATGAGCACGCAACCCAGTCCTTTATTTGAAGCATCATTATAAACTATGAAATTTCCTGTGTCATCGGGTAATGACAAAACAGGTGCTTCACTCAACCTCTTCTTCAGTTCTTGAAAACTGTCTTCGTATTTCTCAGTCCATACGTACTTCACCGTCTTCCTCGTCAAGTTAGTCAACGGAGTAGCTATCTTTGAAAAATCCTGAATAAATCTCCGATAGTAACCCGCTAACTCTAGGAAACTCCGCACCTCGGTTGGCGTTTTTAGTTGTTCCCAATTCATCACGGCTTCCACCTTCGCTGGATCTACCGAAATCCCCTCATGGTCAATGACATGACCTAAAAACTGTACCCTCTCTAACCAGAATTCAAACTTAGTGAACTTCGCATATAACTTTTCCTTTCTTAGTGTCTCCAACACTATTCTCAGGTGTTCAGCATGATCTTCTAGCGTCTTAGAATAGACTAGAATATCATCGATAAACACCACGATGAACTTGTCCAAATATTGTTTGAACACTCTGTTCATCATATCTATAAATGCAGTAGGTGCATTAGTCAACCCAAATGACATCACCAGAAACTCGTAATGACCATAACGAGTTCTGAATGCTATCTTTGGTACGTCTTCATTCCTAACCTTCAGCTGATGATACCTCGTCCTTGAATCTATTTTGGAAAAATATTTTACCCCCTTCAACTGATCAAAAAGATCATCGATCCTGGGCAACGAATACCTATTCTTTATCATTAACTTGTTCAACTCTCGATAGTCGATACAAAGCCTTAACGATCCATCCTTCTTTTTGATAAACAGTACCGGTGCTCCCCACGGCGAAACACTCGGTTGAATGTACTTCCTGTCTAACAGTTCTTGTAACTGCACCATCAACTCCTTCATCTCCACTGGCGCCATTTGATACGGTGCCCTGGAAACTGGTGCTGCTCCTGGCACAATGTCTATTACGAACTCGGTCTCCCTATCCGATGGAAGACCTGGCAACTCACTCGGAAATACATCCATGAACTCACTCCCTATAGGTATTTGTTCCATGGTCGCTCCCACTCTCTGGGTATCAACTACATGACACAAATAGCCTACACACCCTTCTTAATAATTTCCTAGTTTGTGTCATGGTAAGACAACACGAACGTCCCGGTGATTTATTCCCGTAAAATATTACATGAGATTGAATTGATGTTTTAATATTTATGCATTTCTTTTGACAATCTATAATTGCCTCGTGATTAATCAACCAATCCATTCCGACGATTACGTCGAATTCTCCTAACTTTATCGGTATCAGATCTACCGATAATTTACAACCTCGAATATCTATGCAACAACTCCTATGAATATCCTTAACAGGAATTATCTCATCGTTTATTACCTTAATATTTAAAGGTATATGTAATTTTTTGGGAAGTAATCCTAATCGTCTAGCAAAATCACATGCTATAAATGAACAAGTAGCACCCGAGTCAAACAACACGTATGCATTTAAGTCGTTGATCGGAATAATACCCGCAACTACATCCCTCGAGGCCATTGCATCTTGGACGGTCATATTAAAGGTACGGGCCATCGGTCTACCCGGCTGCGCTGGACCACCAATAGTTAACTTACCACTATTGGTGCCCCTATTCCCGTTTGTCCCCTTCTTTGGGCAGTTCTTTGCCATGTGGTCAGTTGATCCACATACAAAGCATCCATGATTCTTCTCCGGGCTTGGACAGTTTAGCGCAATATGCCCCTCTTGTCCGCAGTTATAACACACGACCTTACCTTTGAGACAGACTCCTAAATGAGTCTTCCCACAGGTCTTACAGGCCTCCATCCTCCTCTTAGGGTCTCCTTGTTTCACTCCGGTATTCCCAGAGCTAACTATCTTCCTCTTATAACCCTCGCCACTCCCACTGGCACCTTCAACTTTTATTCCCCCATCCACCTTCCCCATGATTTTCTTGTCCTTGTGGTATTGGCTCAATGCCTCGCTACCACCTTCGGCAATTATTGCCTTCTTTAAGACGATTCCAAAAGAAGTACTTTGGAACACAGAGATACGGTTATAGAGCCAGGGTTTCAATCCCTACTCGAACCGTCGAGTTTTCCTCACCTCGGTATCCACTTGGTGTGGAGTGAACCTTGCCAGTTCATTAAACTTGGCGGCATATTGGGGAACCGTCATGTCCCCTTACTTCAACTCCAAAAACCGCATCTCCATCCTTCCTTGCATGCTCGTGGAAAAATAGTTCTCATACAATATTTCCTTGAACCTCACCCACGTTATCACATCTATTCCTGCCCTAGCCTGATTGGCCTCTCACCAAAAGTTGGCCTATCCCTTCATCATGTAGGTTGCAAAGGCAACCTTTTGGGCCTCGTCAACATTTGCTATCACAAATGCCTTCTCGATCTCCTTCACCCAAGTTTGGACTTCGATAGGGTCCGTAGTTCCTTTGAACTCCGGCGGACCCACACTCTTAAAGTCCTTGAATGTAGTAGCTCGTACTACACCAGGATTTACGGGGATATTAGCCCCAGTTTGATTAAACGCTGCGGTAAAAAGGTTCAAAAATTCCTGCATGGGGTTAACCGGACCTCCCTCTGGTTGATTCGTGTTCGCACCTTGGTTACGTGGTACTCTTTTTGGCGGCATTTTGCTATTACAATGAACACATATTTCATTATTATTCATTTCCTGCCAATTAGTTATTATTCAATGTTAAACAATAACTTAAACATTCGTTACTCAACATTTTTCGAAAAAAGAAACTTATATTATTTCATTATAGTATAATAGTACATCGGTTACATAACACATCCTAAGCCTAATACATTACTTTCTCACTATTGCTTTCCAAAAATTGGGATTTACAAAAGACTACCCTTGATTATACAAAAGAGGGTTTTACGTCATTACTAGAAATAAAAATATGTACATATCTAACTACTCTAGCCACTACTAGATTATATTTGCCTTAAGGCATTTTCAAAATCCTCCTCCAAGGCGAAGGCCGTGATAATATCACGGTACGATAGTATGCGCGTACGCCTGCTTCGACGGGATAACTAGCTACCTGCAACTGGAAATCCTCATGAGAATTCCTATGGATATAGGACATTCTCCCTATCTTCTGGTTCTTGTTCTTTAGCTCCTCCCTGAGCTCAAAGACCTCCTGTTTCAACCCATGGACCTTGTCCTTGGCCAAAACCCTTTCATCATGTTCCTGCTCCCATATGGACTCCACGTCTGTCTTATCCTCTATAATGACTTGGAGCTACGCCTTGACTTCTTAACCTCCTGGCAGTAGTGGATGTTCCTATCTATCACTGATATGAATAAGGACATCATTGAGCTCCCGGGGCCGTCTCATTGCTATAGCTCTTTGGGTTGAAGGAGACTGCTTCCACTTCTTCTTCTATCATGCCATCAAACACTGACATGAGATCTAAACTTTCTGAGTCTCCAGACTCAACCACCACAATCTCGGGATCTGCCGCTATGGGACTCAGTATAATCTCTACCTGATTAACCGATTCTTCTTTGGCTACTGTGACGTCTCTATTTTCTCCTGACATCTACAACAACATAAAAGTTTGATTAGTACACGTTAGAAGAATAATAAAAACACATAACATATATAATGCATTTTTATAAGGTTAACTTCCATCTTTTATTGTTTGACTCTTCTTAAGGTTATGACTTAAGGTTTTATTTCACCCCCCCCCCCCCCTTAAGTTTTATAACCTAATGCTTTGATACCAACTTTGTGGCGCCCCCAAATTCGGGTATCTTCTAACTTGACGAGATGGTCTTATCACGGTATTCTGATTCACATAAACATTCAATTGAAATGCCTCGAAAAGAGCGTATATGTATATATATATATATATATATATATATATATATATATCAAAAGAATATTTACATTCCCGGGTTCTTTACAACCAATACATTGTCTTTGTCATAATATCAATATTATCCTTACAAAACCTATACTATTACATATGTAATCACTGGGTTCGCTTTCGCCTTCCCTTTATCCTTGTCGGATCAATCGAGACGTTCGGTCTTGCATTTGCATTCATATGGTTCGATCAAGAATGAGCTAACAAGCTCGATAAGTATAACAATTCTAGGAAAATAGCATGCTTGAAACATAGGAATCGTATATCTTCAATAACTGAGCAATAGTTACGAAGTACTATCAATAATTCAAAATAGCACTTCTTTTCATTTAAAACGTTTTACAACAACAATATTCAGTAAAACATCAATTCCGGTTCAAGAACGTAAGCATTTCATAAGTACTTTGAAAAGGACATCCGGCACGAAAGTCGTAAGTCGGCATAGCTTACGAGCACGTCTAGGTGATCGACTATATAGTACTCTATGTTGATCAACACTAAATTCATTAAACGTGTATACGTTTAAGTTGTGGCAACCTCACGTGTCTGTCGTTTGACGACAAAATAGTTTAGCATATTTAGTCTACTTTTGAAAACCATAACAATATTAGTTTGGTAAATCCATATCAACACTTGATAGAATAACATAACATACATCTAGCCGAAAGGATTGGCTTTGACTTCCTCAGATACTAACTCATGCGAAGAATACATGAATCATAAAGACTTGTCCAGATCGAACTGGAACAAGGGTTAGAGTACTTGCCTTTAGCGTCTGCTTATAGATATAACACGTGCACTTTACGTCTTTAAGGTCTCTACATTAGATAATAACATCACATAGCACATTAGGTCATGAATGATCATTCATGGTTCCTAAAGAACCTTACCCTTCTTCTCAATCTAAATACGTATTAGATTTGTTATTATAGATTCCGGCTTTCCATTACGTCATTCTTACATTCATAAGTAATTGACTTAATCTTAACCCTAAGGGTGCATACTTAAGGTTTAATATATCTTAACAATGTTTCTTTAAGATCCTTAATTAAGTGTTCATCCGTTACCATCCATGCTCATCCTGTAAACATTCTTTATTGTCTAGGTCTTGAGGTTTGGGTTGGGCACGGCATTATATACACTTGGTTTGGCGCTTCTGACGTCACCTATTATTGTTCAAAAATCGGACTCGTGACTGCAGTGCGAGTCCCTTTATTCTTGGTCGCATCTTTGCGGTGTGAGTTTGGAGGGGACTAAAGGTCACTTTGGTATTTATGACGCGACGGCTAAATGACTTGGAGTGCATGGCACCTTGCAGATCAGTGTCACGAAACTTTGGAAAGATTTTTCAAAAGTTGAGATTCCCGGACTTGTAACTTCTTCGTTATAAGTTCGAATTGACTCGTTCAAGAGCCTACGGGTCACAAATTACGTACTCTATACATTCATGCAAGAATTTTATCTATTTTACTTCGTTTGCTAAAATTTCACCTATTAGTTCATTTTAACGAAAACGATAAACGTTCGAGAACATTCAACGCTCGTTTCTTCGTTCTAAGTCGGAATTCGGCCATTTTTTAGTCCGCAACTCTATAATGCCAAATATGACTTATCTCCATCGAAAACTAACGTTTACGACTTCAAACACAAAATACGACTTCCATTCCGAGAATTTCACGGATTTGACGATTGTCGTCCAATCGTGTAAATTCCGGCGAAACCTCATTACTAATCATTCTTGGTGGATTTTAATCAACATATATACATTTCAAGTTACTTACTACATCAACTTATTATCAAAGTAGGTTTTGACTTATTCTCACAAGTCAATGACTTATTCAACTTATTAACTACAAATTCTCATGTTTATGACTTACTATGAACTTAAGTCCATCAACTTAATTAGATTCAAGTTGCTTAATCAACTTATTCGGCTTAAGTTCATTCATCAATGACTTATTACATGTTATCATCAAACCATCCCACTTCTCTATCAATTCTATCATAGAAGAGATGAAGATAATAGATATGAGTCTTACCCTTGAAGACTATTACTTCACTTTACTTTGGAAAATCTAGCAAAAGTTGAAATGGCTTATAAGTGCTTATGTGGCTTATTCTCTCTACCAAGTAAGTTGTTTATCTTGAGAGGAGTTGGATGAAATTTGAACAACCAACTTATGAAATGAAGCTTAGTATTTATAGGCAACTCAAAGTGAGGGCACTATGGACATTTAGGCCATCCCACCTCCTTAGTTAACCTCCTCAACTTCCACCTCCTTACTATTCATAACCTAGCAACCAAGTAACTTGCTAGCCACAACATTTGCTCATCACATAATTTGTTTGCCCATCAAGTCTACCCACTTACACTTGGATTGCTCCATGGATCATGTCCAATTCATTGGGCTTGCTAATTAATCTAGCTAATTTTTTATTGGGCTTATGCTACAATAATTTGGACTCATGACTTATCAAACACTTGGGCTTGAATATTACTTTCTATTGGACTTCTACCATTAAGCTAATAATCCTACAAGTCCATTACCTTTAAGCTTATGGACTTATATTTTATACCAAGTTACATTAATTCATTTCATTAGGTTGTAATACATACATTCTCAATTTAAGGCCGCATGCGAATTATTGCGTTTTCCATACTTAGATTATTATTACATAATTCATCTCGCTTCGATATTCTAACGTTACGTATTTCTCGAAAGTTCAAAAATAATTCCCAAGCGATAAACGGTGAATAGTGTTTTTCGTAAACTTTCTCGAAAAACTTTTATTTTAGTCTTGAAAATTCAAACACTTTAATTCATTCTCGTGGTTCAAATACTACGTTATTCTGGCGTTTCTAGGTTATAGAACGACATACATCTTATTAACACATATAATAACAAATAATATTATTTTATTCATTATTTAATTCTTTCAAGTATTTTACAAAGGATCCGAATTTCTCGGTCGTTACATGATGTCCATGGTTTCTCTTAGAGCTGCTGGAACAGGTGCCTTAGCCAGTACAAGAAATTAAACTATATAATCAAATGCTTTACTGTGAAATCTTAAGAGAGAGATCATACAGAGGCAAGTTCCTCTATCATAATAGGTCTATTTCCATCTTTCTCAAACAGTTCGTAGGCACGGCGTGCATATTGCTCCCAGCTGTCCATTCCTTCCAGCTGATGTACACTTATTGCTGCGACACAAAATTCTTTGAAGTCCAATTTACTAAACTGAAGTACAATTCCTTCCAGCTGATGTACAATTTTCTATACCTAGCAAGAAATACCAAGCACAAACATTAGATCTAGAATACTGAGAAGTACAAACATTAGAGGCTAGACAATACATAAAGTGAATAATGAGAAGTATCTTACTTGCCCAAAACCTGCGCCACCATATCCTGCACCAATATCACCATAGACACCTCCAAACATTATCTGACTGTTTGCCAAATTAGCTGTTCTATCAAATATCTTTACAGGTTCAGAATCGCCTACATAGAGATCAATAGAGAAACAATAAGAGAAAAACCACATTAGGAGTTTGTAGAGTGAAAACAATAATGGAACCTATGACAAAAATAGTGGGCTTCATACCTTCAATGGACCAATGATATACGGACACTTGGGTGACCAAGCCCAACAACTTGGGTGTAATCCACTTCCAAAAAACAACCTACTGAAGCAGCAAGTAACAGTTAAGTAAAACTTCAAAATCTTTAACCACAATGAAACGACGATATTCGAAAGAGAATAGAAATGTCACCTGCTCGGGTATCTGATATGACTTCATTTTTGCTTTCATCTCAATGTTAAATATTTGTAAGTGGTCCTTAGTAGTTCCCATAAGTGAAGCTTTAAAAGGATATTTTTCATTTAGTAGTTAGTATTGTGACGTAATTAATAAGTGTGCCAAGACCAAAGGGGGCTATACAACGTTTTTTCCTTTACAAAAAACACCTGCCATGCATTTGGAAAGTGAACAAAGCATTGGATAATGCCAATAATATGATGAACAAGCTATAACTCAATAATAAACAAGAGATGTTATCAAATTCTGCTATAATTCTTAGCGCTTATCTCAATGTCAGATTAAACTAAGCCATTTATATGGAAATGTCCAAAATACAACAATTTGTCATTCCATGAACACAATAAATGTATTTACTAATTAAACTACAATGGTAAAATATGCAGTCTAATGTTTCCAGTCAATAACTTAGCAATGTCAAAATAAATTAATGTAGGGAAAACAAATTGAGATGCACCAAGTAGAAGATGCATAACAACATTTATTCCTTAGATACGAATGAGTATTATAAACTGTGTGGATCTTGGGCACTTTAAACAATTCTCATATCTGGTTACTGAGTTGCTCAGCTGAATCCAAATCCTTGCTTATAAGGAAAAGTTCAAAACTTACCTTCAACTTGGCAACACCATTTGTTTGCAATCCAAATGATAAAACCATTTGTTTGCAATCCAAGTGATAAAAGTACTCGCTTGGTTCCCAAAGTTACTGGATAAGAAGAGAAAGTTTTCTCAGGCATTTGAGAGCTATTTACATAAGTGGTTAAACAATACCAACTCACTGCCAAAAAATTAACAAAATCTTTTTCCAAAGAAACAAAAAACAAACTAAAGACTGTTACTCACCATTTTATGCTAGTCAACAGTTTTTCTTGTACCATTTCTTAAGATGCATTCGATTTATGTTGAGACAAACATTACAAGTAGACAAATAATTCAAAGGTTGCAGTGACTTAAGGACATAAGTATACTTTCCATAAGTAAACGTACCAACAGAAGGAGCAACTAAAAGCTTAATTCCTTCAAATATCAATATCTTCATTGCTAGAAGTCATTCCTCATATTAATAGTTGTTTCAAGTATTATGTCAACTGTCCGACTCTAAAAAGTCATAAATATGATTCTTAGTTGCCACTGAGTGCTGAAGTTCAGTTATACAAGCTCAAGATATTACGATTTCCAAATGCTATAAGGTTGGATGCAAGGAAAATTTTAAATAGATGTTGAGCAACTGCAGTGTAGCATCAAATACCCTGAGGCGGAGACAGAGCAGGTAAATTTTAAACACCTAACTTCAACTTACCGTATAGAGAAAATCATTTGGTTAGGACTTCTATAACTATTTGGTTTGATAGAAAGACACATGATTTATTTTACCTTTTCCAGAAATTAAAACACTGGATAGCATAAGAGTCAATACATAACTTCCTACCTATTTTCCTTACATAGGGGTACAATATTTTAAACTAGATCCATCATCTTGAACATATGAATCATGTAGTTTCAAAGTTCAAGCAACTAAAAATAGTGGTGCTTTGAAGAGAAAATCTACCACGTGTTTAGATGTCACATAGGAAAAAAATGTTCATTTGTTCCATAAAATGTTATTGACCACAAAATTTTGTGAAGAATACATTTCCTGTTCAACACAAGCAAATCTAAAGTACAGACTTCTGCCTCAGTAGTCAGTATGCATCATCAAGTGTGTAAAATTTACCCAAAATGCCACCTTAAGTGTTACTAGTTAAATAAGTTGATCTTAAATCTGCAAATTGAAATATGTGCATCAAGTAGGAAACATGTACCTCATACTATAAACAAAACCCACTAAACGAAATAAAATAAAATAAAATATAGGTATTTCAGATTAATCATTCACCTATTGTAGTGAAAAATGATTTATCGCCCCATTCAGCAACTATCACTAGAAGGAATGCGCTTACAATGGTGCTAGCAGCAGCCAGAATCCCAGCACCATTCCCTGAAAATTCTAAAACTGCTAGTTCTGCCTGGAAATAGAATTCAAACATGGGTGTTAGTTATTACATCTTCAAATGCTTCCAACTAGCTGGAATTTGTTCAAGTGCAATGAAAAAGGGAATCAAAGTATAATCTAGAAGTTAAAGGCAAGGTCATCTCATATGTTAAGGTGTTATAGTAAAGAGGAGAATTTTCATTCAAATGGTAAACAATGTCATCAGGCAGAAGAATAGCAGAATGGGTGGTTTTAATTTTTGGTTATTCATCTCTCATTGAACTTTTGGGTTTGATTACTTGGTGGTTCAGTTTTTTTGCATTCTACATATTGACATCAGATTAGTGTCAGCAGTATATGCCAGGGTATGTCTAATTAGAACAGTCAGATAGCATAAGAAATTCACCTCCTTTTGTTCTTCATCTGCTTTCATTCCATCACCGGAGGATGCATCCAACAATGTTGAAACTCCAAAATACACCTGCAATCAATTAAACACCGACATAAGTGAATTTTATTTACATTAATAGATTCTGCGAGGTTTGAGTCACTAAACACAAGTAAACATTGCAATTTAAATTGTATTAGGAGGTTAAACTGGCACTACACAAACTTTGCTAAAATTCCACGAGTTTTTTATATTTGGACTCTCATTTTGAGATAGTCATTTATTTCATTGCCTAGCTAACTTATACGTGATGGTTTTAAACTTGTCCATCAACAACAATTATACTTCGTGTTCTTCGCGTTCTTCGTTCGTTCTTCATTTTTAATCAATATTTTGATTACGATTTCACTTTTTATTGGAATTTGATGTTATAAAACACCATTCCTTACTTCTTGCACCGAATCGTTCATATGATTCATTCGGATCATTCAAATTCATTACGAATCTCATACTTCCTTAAGAAATTTATAAAATAACTTTCTAATTCTTATTTCTTCACTTTCTCATGATTTCAACCATATGAAATAATTTCTTAACATCTTGTACTTTTTATTCTCGTTAAGCTATGTTTTTAACATAGAAAACTTAAAGAATATTAATCTAGAAGTTAGGTTTTAATATTGTTCTTCTTTATTCTTATTCCTTTAGACAAAGTCGACGATTCCCTAGATTTTCTATTTCTCGATCTTCTCCGATCCGAGCTTTCATGCTCTTTCTCTTCTTTATTCTTCTTCTCCAAGCTCTCTCTCTCTTTCTCTCAAAGTGTTGGTTGATTTCAAAGAAATCAACTAACACTTCTCTTTTATAAATTTTCAAGGCTAGGGGTATTTTAGTCATTTTGACCCCCAAATCACTATTCTCACCTCCTTAGTTAACCTCCTTACTATTCACGAAGCTTCCATTGGAAGCTTCAGGTGCTTAAATCTTTGCAAAATTAAGGTAAGCAGGTTTTAAAAGCGTGATTTCGAGAATCCAAATATTTTTGGATATTTCGTTTTTCCTCTACAGTTTAACTTTTACCCATTCTTCGGAACTCTGAAAAATACTTTTTAGGGTTAAGCATTTTCCTTCACGTTTTCCCCTAACATAGTTAAACGAATGAAAAGTACATAACAATACTTTTCATCGTTTTTATTTCGTCTGATTTCTGCACGTTTTTGAGAAAAACATTTATCGGCTTACTTAACTTTTCACGATATATTATCATCAAATTTTTTGACGGAATGTCATTTCGACATACCGAACTCTCGGAAAGGCTAAGGTTATTCAAACCCTAACCCTTAGGTTTCGTCGGGTGAATAGTGCTTATTTCGTCTTTTTTCGTGGAAATATTTTTGTTCCCGAATTTTTTTTATTTTCGTCTTGAAAATTCTTACTAGTCCAATCTAGCTCGTAACTAGAATCCTCCCGACTTATAGTCATCCTAGGTTATAAAACGATTAATAAACACACAACACATAATAGTATTAATAAAATTTCATTTTATTAATAACTAATTCTTTAAACTTAAATTATGGACAATCTGATTTTTCAGGTTGTCACATCCTTCCCCCCTTATAAAAATTCCGTCCTCGGAATTTCTTAAAACTACACCCTTACCCGGGTCATCACATTATTCACCCCTTCTTCACAGAATTTCGTCCTCGAAATTTTAGCTTACTCTTCTTCTCAACTTCTCTTCAAAGAAGTTCTTATCTTTCAAACATTTCCTAACCTCTATAACTTATCAAGAATCATGAAGTAGAAGGAATAACGAGCAACATAAGAATTCTTTTAAAACATTTCATACTTTTGCTTAGGGGTCAAATTAACCATGAACTTTTACTAGGTTAAACAACATTTCATCATAAACCTTTCTTTAACAGTCAGTTTACAATCACAAAGAAAGTAACTACCTCTACCATACGTAGGTGATCAACCCATCGTATAATTCCATTTTGGGGTATGTTCACCTCAGATTCATTCATCAGATTCTGCACCAACACTAGGTTTAATTGCATTAATAACTCCATCCATTTACCATCCTTGCATCAAATGCATTGATGATATAAAATTCATTTTGATATTTCAAATAAACTTCTGTTCAGCCGAAACAATTAGCATAGACATACCAAGAATAGTTCTTTTAAAATCCATTGGTTCCAAAAGTTGAACCAATTCTTTCATTTTCAAAATGTACATATCCACACGATTTCAATAAACTTTGAAATCTAGCATAGGTAGATGACTTGGAATATCCTATTTCTCCATCTTCCTTTATTGTCTTACTTGTGACAATACTTAATCTTCTCTAGCACCTTCAATGCTAAGTCTACTGAAATACTCATTTTCAGTCTAAACATTCATATACCTTAGTATAGTCCACCAACTTACCATACTTTATGTGTTTAGGAACTTTCCACAACCATATGTGTTTAAGAACTTATCTTTGCAATATGTAATCCAAGAATAAATCAAGGATTATCCATATGCTTAAGGCTCAGAAACATAGCATATATGTAACAATCCAGAATTTTAAATTGTAATTTTAAATATTTATTGAACTATATAAATATTTGATGAATGTATTAAAGATATATTTAATTTGATTTGACTTAATTGGTTAATTATGTGTTAAGTAAATAATTATGGAGTTAAGAAAATTAATTGTTATGAGATCATATACTAATTTAATTTAATAAATAAATTAGAGAGTTTATAATTATTAAATGAATTATTATATTTTAAAGTGAATTTGTAATTAAAATGGCGTGTTAGTTGATTAAATAAAATTATAGTTATAAAGAAAAATTATAATTTTGTTGTATTAATTTATGAGTTAAAGTAATTTAATAAATTATTATTAGAATTAATTAAATTAATTATTAAAATTTAATTAAATAAAAGTGTGACAAATAACCTTACTATAAAGGAGTTATTAAAATAAATTAAAGGAGTTTAATTCTGTTTTGCTAAACAAGGCTTAATACATATTAAGTCTTTAATCAAATTGTGTTTTACCAAACAAGGTATACAGATTAATTGATTAATTTTAAGTATGTTAGCCAAACAAGCCTTATGGCTTTTGATTTTCAAAAACTTAGAAAACTGATATCAGTTATATCTATATTTATATTATATAATTAATATATATTATTACCATACATTATATGTTAGTACGTAAGTTAGAGTTAGAAGAAGAAAAAGAAAAGAAGAAGAAAAATTGAGAGAGAAGTTGAGAGAATCCTAGAGAGGTTTTGAGAAAGAAATTGGGAAAAGAAGTCTTGTTGATCAAAGAAAGAAAATTTTTATCTTCTAGCATACAAGGTATCATCTAAACCCTTCTAAAATTCTTTAAAATTTTAGTTGTCTTCTTCTTCCAAAATTCTTTGTAAAAATCTTTGTAGAACTTGAATTGGTTGTTGTAAATAGCCTATATGATAAATTGTTTGTTATAAGTTATGTTCATAGTTTATAGATGAATGAATTCATGATTATGTATGTAATTTATGAAGAAAACCATATTTAAGTGAGTTTATATGAATATGTATGAATATGGCTTAGTTTTAAAGTAAAATTAAGGTTTAATTAGTTGTTTAAATTATAAATTGACTATTGAATTTGAAAGTAGATGAATAAACATAAACAAGGTATTTTGAATTATATGTTTTGATTGAAAAACACACTTACAATGATGATTTTCACTGAAAAAGTCAAAAAGTGATGTTTTTATCAAAAATAGTGAAATTGGGTGTTTTAAATTTGATATTTATGTTGTTATATGAGTAAAATCATGTTAAGAGTCTTTAAATTATGTTTATATGAAGTCTCTGTATGTATTACATGTTAATTAAGTTGTTAGAAAGTAGCTTGTAGGCCAAATTGGCTTTTGTTCATCTTTGTTCTGAGAAATTTGGTCGTCGAAGTCACGGAGTTCGGCGCCTCGGTGAGGACCAACGGTGTAAGTTTGCACTTTTTAGCACCACATAATGCGCCATGCATGATCGTTGCCAATCGTTGATAATGCTGTGTAAAGCGTGGCCATGCTGTGAGTTAGCAGAATGGTCAGACAATGTGTTTTAATTACACAAAGTTTGAAACTTTTGTTATGTCTTAATAGTAGGACTATTAAGTTATGATTTTGTAGTGCTATACTAGAATGAACATGTTATTAACAATTAACTAGTATTATTATTAATGTAATTTGATTATGTGATTTAAAAAAATCAAACTTACATGATGTAAATACTTGTATAGATATATAGAGTATTGGTAATGACTAATTATGTCATTATGACATGTATATAGGGTATTGTGATTCGAGTTAATTCGGTTTAGCTTATACGCAAGGTAAGTTTTCTAACTCTACACTTTTGTTGAGCTAGTTTGTTTATTATTGTGCAAGTTTACTTGTCCTATTTAAATTATAATTTCGCAAGCTCTTGTGTCTAGTTTGTTCATGACGATGCAAGTTCTCTAAATCTATTGTTTCATTGAGCAAATTATTATTTCTAATTCGAATTACATTACGCAAGTTTTCTAAACCTTATTTTGATGTTGAGCAAGTTATTCTTGTCTTTAACTTGTTAATTAGCATGCAAATTTATATGAGTTGATATATTAATGTTGAATAGCTTTTATTATTCAAGTTGCTATTCGTTATGCATGCTTGATATTCAATTCTAAATAACCTTGGCTTAATATTGTTCAAGCAATGTATGTTATAGTTATTCAATATTTATGCTCTTAGCTTATTCCTAAAGCATAACTTTAATATACAATGTTAATTCACTTATGATTTATTCCATAGAATGATGTGATTACCCTTTCATTCAACTAATCCTTAGTTGATGTTTGTTGAATTCCAAATTACCTTGTAATATACAAACCAAACTTACTTTGGTGTGGGCTTGTAATCTAAATACTAAGATGAACAACCCGATTATTAGGGGTTTACGCTTAGCATTGAAATGGTTGTGCACAATACGTTGTACGAAGGGCTGATCCCTCTAAGTACGTGGAGTCCTTATAGTCTTATGACTGTTAAAGTTTAAGTTGAAAGAGTACTTATAACTGTGGACATGGTTCGTGGTCATTAGACCCTCAATTGTATATTTCAGAATGTTAATAGAACATATTATTCAGTTCTATTGAGCCTATTATTTGGTAGTTATTGTAAAGATTTTATTCATTTGTTATTTCAAGTGAGCTTTGTTTGCTCACTCTTGCTTATATAACTATTACAGCTAAGGATGAGAAGGTCGATGTACCTAGCACCAGTAAAGAAAAAAGAAAGATGAACAAGTACTGAAGACTTGTAATCATTTGATATTTTAGTATCAGAATTTAGTTTGAATGAATTGTAATGAAGTTATTTATTTTCCGCATTTGAATGATTGTATGTAAAGGTTAGATAACCTGGGAGATTTTTTATTAATGTAATCATATATGGGCAAGTTTTATTATTCAATTTTATTATGATTGGGTAGTTAGATATGAATGTTTTGATTAAGTGAACACCAAATTTTGAGGTAATGAAGTACCGGGATTTGGTGGTGTCACAAGTTGGTATCAAAGCTTTAGGTTATGAACCTTAGGTAGGTGAAAAAGCCTTAGGAAGTAACCTTTGAAAAGATAGTGATCATAAACCCTTATCGAGTTTTAAGGAAGAAGTAATAAAACACTTATGTGTTTATGTGTTTACAACTTATGTACTCGTGAGTGTCGAGTAGTAATGATTAATATTTTAAAACTTAAAATTTTGTTGTCAGGATGACTAATATCGGAGAATCCAGTCAGGCTAGGGAGGAGGGACCTCAGATGCCTAGAGAAGAGGAGTCTCATGACATTCAGGTGGTATGGGAACAACTACTACCACGGGAGTCAGCCCCGTTGGTCACAGTGGTTGAAGATGAGGATGATGATGTAGAAACGGATGAGGAAGATCCCGTTGAGCTGCCACATGAGAATGAGGATGACGAGGACGAGGAGGAAGAAATTCCACTAACCTCGATAGCTGCTCGTATGTATAATGAAGTCTACGACCGCACGACGTGGAACTTCAGGACACCGTCGAGGAGTTGCAAGAGATAGTAGTTGAGCAACAGACCTCGATGGTACATAAGGACGACGAGATCCAGGATCGTGATGAACGACTGACTAATGTCGAGGAGAAGCTAGTACACACTGAAGGAGTGAATGAACAACTGATCGAGGTGATCGCAGAACTGAAGAACAAGCTGAAGGAAGAAGTTACTAAGAGGGCAAGAGCTGAAGTTGGATACGAGGAAGCTTATCAACGAACCGGGATAGCAGTAAGAGACGCACAAGCAAAGAGGATGAAGATGGAGGAGATGGATAAAGTATTCAACGTCGTGATTAATCGAGCTCAAGATCGGGTCATGGGTTATCCGATTCAGTTCGAGACTCTGCCATCGTACGTGTTAGATCGCCGAACAATGTTCCGGGTTATGGAAGAAGAGCGTCAAAAGGCTATGGAGTATCTTAGTAGGACATCATAGGGAATGTATGCGATTAATAAAATGTTAAATAATGTGTAAATTCCTAGTGTTATATAACCATGGGATATGGTAATGATGATGTTATCCTGAAACTTTTGTAGTTCAGGAAGGTTATGTAAATAGAAGTGATGCTATTGTTTTATATTTTTAAAGAGATTATGAATAACTAAAAGTTATTATTTTATTCATAGTGTTATGTGTTATGTGATTATTTCTTTTATGGAGGCAAGTTAAGTAGAAAATACTTAAAGAAGTTGAGTAATAATCTAATAAGTGTATATTTTAACAGAAAAAGCCTCCAAGATGTCAACCACCAAGACAGAGAACCACTGAAGGAACAAATAACGACAATGTTGATGCTAACCCCGTTCAACAACTAGTGACGTTACTGACAGGAGCATTGCAAAATCAACCACAGAACCAAGGTACACCGTTTAAGGATTTCAAGGCGGTTGGACCACCTGAATTCCGTGGGTCCATGAATCCAGTCAAGGCACAGACCTGGATTATGGAGATAGAAAAGGTGTTTGATGTCGCTAGGGTAGGGGATGATCAGAAGACTGCTTTTGCAACATTCATGTTGAAAGCAGAGGCTAGTTATTGGTGGTAGACTAATAAAACTCGAGAAGGGCCATGGGTGATGACCTGGGATAGGTTTAGGGAGATATTCTTCGAGACCTATTTCCCAGAGAGTTCAAAGAGTCAGCTAGAAGTGCAGATTTTAGAACTAAAGTAGGGAACGATGACAGTATCTGAGTATGCCGCGAAATTCAACGAGTTGGCGAGGTTTGCGCCATATCAAGTTAGCACGGACGAACACAAGGCAAAGAGGTTTGAGCAGTGGATTTGAAGCCACTGGTTTATGTCTGATGAGGGTCTCCTGTTCCGGTGAAGACATTAAATGATGATGATGAGAAGGCAATACTCGCTGAAAGTGGAGGAGAGGCAGTGATAAAGTTCAATCAAGAACAGAAAAAGAAGAAGAATGAGGTGGAGGTTAAGAATGGTAGTGGATGTAGTGGAAATGGCAACAACAATTTGAAGAGGAAATGGAACGGAAATGTGGGTGGTGGAAACCAGCAGGGTAACCAACAAAATAAGAAGTTTGAAGCATGTGTTACATGCGGGAAGTTTCACAAGGGTGTGTGCTTGATGGGGAAACATGTATGCTTCAACTGTGGCCAGGAGGGTCACATCGCCCCAAATTGCACTCAACCTAAGAAGAACATTTGCTTCACGTGCGGGTCCAAGGAACACTTTGCTCGTGAATGTCCTAAGAAGAAGGCTGGAGAGACATCAAGAAGCAATGGAGGTAGCAGTGGAGGAACATGGGCCATTGATGGACCAACAACATCAAACAAACCCACAGCCAGAACCTTCAACATGACTGTGCAAGATGTTGTGCAATCAAAAGATGTGGTGTCAGGTATTATCCCAATCAATGATATTGATGCTTATGTATTGTTTGATTCGGGTGCTACTTGCTCGTTTATATCTGATGAATTTGCTAAGAGGTTAGAATTGCCTAGAGAAGAACTGAGTTTCCCTTTGAACTTCTGTTAGGTTTATATACAAGAACTGTTGGGTGAACATTAAGGGGAATATCATGATTATAGATTTAATCCCGATTAGACTTGGAGAGTTTGATGTAATTTGGGAATGGATTGGCTGTTCAATTATGGAGCGATAATTGATTGCCAAAGAAATGTGTAAACCTTATGACTCCATCAAAGGTAGTTTTCTATGGTAGCAAATCGCCTGAGACAAATGAGATGTCGGCGATTATGCGAGCGAAGTTGTTGAGTCAAAAGGTCGTGTGGGTTATTTAGCTTACATAGTCGATACTCGGAAGAAGAGTGTGGCTTGGAAGAGATGCCCGGTGGTTAGGGAGTTCGTGACGCGTGTTTACGGAAGAATTGCCGGGACTTCGCTTTGAGAGAGATTGAGTTCGTGATCGACTTAGCGCCGAGGCGCCTCGATATCGAAGGCCCATCTGAGAATGGCTCCGGTAGAGATGAAGGAGCTGATGGTGCAATTACAAGAGCTGCTAGACAAGAAGTATATTCAACCAAGCGTATCACCGTGGGGAGCACCGGTGTTATTCGTGAAGAAGAAGGATGGGTCGATGCATCTTTGCATTGATTATAGGGAATTGAACAAAGTTACTATTAAGAATAAATACCCGTTGCCAAGAATAGATGACTTGTTTGATCAATTGAAGGGTGCTATATACTTCTCGAAAATAGATTTGAGAAGTGGGTATCACCAATTGAAGGTAAGGAAGGAGGATATACCTAGAATGGCATTCAAAACTCGGTATGGACATTACGAGTTTCTGTGGTTTGACCAATGCCCCTGTTGCATTCTTAGATTTGATGAACATGGTGTTTAAACCATTTTTAGATAAATTTGTGGTGGTGTTTATAGACGACATTCTGGTGTATTCCAAAACTCAAGAAGAACACGTGGAACATTTACGTTTGACATTGAAGACACTAAGAAAGGAAAAGTTGTACGAAAAATTCTCTAAGTGCGAATTTTGGCTCGATCGTGTACAATTTTTGGGTCATGTGATTGACCAAGATTGGATTTCAGTGGATCCATCGAAAGTGGAAGCTGTAATTAATTGGGAACAACCAAGGATACCTTCAGAGGTGAGGAGTTTCTTGGGATTGGACGGTTATTATAGAAGATTTATTCAAGATTTTTTCAAGATAGCCACTCTGCTAATAAATTTGACAAGGAAAGCTGTAAAATTTGTTTGGATGGAGAAGTGAGAAGAAAGTTTTCAAGATTTGAAGAATAAGTTAAGTATGTCACCTGTGTTGTCATTACCAGATAACACATGAATCTTTGTGGTGTATAGTGATGCCTCACATAAAGGATTGGGTTGTGTTCTTATGCAGAATGGCAAAGTTATTGCCTATGCGTCAAGATAACTGAAGGATTATGAGAAATGGTATCCGACTCATGATTTAGAATTGGCTGCAGTAGTATTTGCTCTCAAGATATGGAGACACTATCTTTATGTAGAGAAATGTGAGATATATACAGACCATATGAGTCCGAAGTATATTTTCACTCAGAAGGACCTGAACATGGGTCAAAGAAGATGGATGGAATTGATAAAAGATTATAATTGTGAGATCTTTTATCATCCGGGTAAAGCGAATGTGGTTGCAGATGCGTTAAGCAGGAAAGGTCGAGAGAAGTTGATGCTGATAACCACTCATGAGGAACTTATTTTAGCAATGACAAAGCTAGAGTTGGAAATAAAATTTCCAAAGGAATCTGATGAACAACAATTCCAGATAAAAGCTGGTCCAACTCTAGTGGACAATGTGAAGAATGCTCAATTACATGATGAAGAATGTAGAAAATTAAAGGAAGGTGTGAACGAAGGTAAAGAGGTGAAATACAAGATAGATACCGAAGGATTACTGAGGTTCGAGGGAAGAATTTGGGTTCCAGTAGTACCAGAAATTAAAGACGAAATCTTGACCGAAACACATAACACCAGATATTCGATTCATCCAGGAAGTACGAAGATATATCAGGATTTTCGACGACATTTTTGGTGGCCGAACATGAAAAGAGATGTTGCAGAATGTGTCGTGAAATGCTTGATTTGTCAAAGAGTCAAGGCCGAGCATCAAAGACCAAGTGAATTACTTCAACCATTAGAAATACTGAAATAGAAGTGCGAACACGTCACAATGGATTTTGTGGTGGGTCTTCCAACTACTCAGAGAGGATGCGATGCGATTTGGGTGATAGTGGACAGACTAACAAAATCAGCACACTTTTTGCCAATTAAGATTAGGTTCAATCTTGATCAGTTGGCAATATTGTACATTAAAAAGATCGTCTCGAGACATGGAATGCCAGTGTCAATTGTGTCAGATAGAGATCCGTGATTTACATCAAACTTCATGGAAAAGACTACAAGAATGTATGGGAACACAGTTGCGAATGAGTACAGCTTATCATCCACAAACAGATGGCCAAAGCGAACGAACAATCTAGACATTGGAAGATATGCTGAGAGCATGCATCATGGATTTTAAAGGGAGCTGGGACGAACATTTACCATTTGTGGAATTTGCCTACAACAACAGTTACCACGCAAGTATCGGCATGCCACCTTACGAAGCATTATACGGCAGAAGTGCGAGAACTCCTTTGTCTTTGGGATGAAGTCGGTGAGCATATTTATTAGGACCAGAATTGGTACAACAAACTGCTAAGGTTGTCAAACTCAGCAGGACAAGATTGGTAGCATCCCAAGACAGACAGAAAAAGTATACAGATCAAAACAGACAAGATCGTGCATTCGACGTAGGAAATTACGTATTCCTAAAAGTTTCTCCTTGGAAGGGGAAAATTCATTTCGATAAAATGGGAAAGCTAAGCCCGAGGTTTATCGGACCCTTCGAAGTGCTGCGAAGAGTTGGAGAAGTGGCTTATGAGATAGCTCTACCTCTAGAGTTGGAAAATGTTCACAATGTTTTTCACATTTCGGTGTTACGACCGTATTAACCCGATTACAAACACGTGATCGAGTACGAACCATTACAGTTTGCTAAAGACTTGTCCTATAAAGAGGTTCCTATCTAGATAGTCGACAGGAAAGAACAAGTGCTCAGGAATAAGGTGATACCTTCCATGAAGGTAATATGGAGGAACCACAACGCTGAAGAAGCTACATGGGAACTCGAAGATAAAATGATGAAATATTATCCTGAGTTATTTGTTTAATCTGTGTCTTAGATTCTGAGGACAAAATCTTTGTAAGTAGGGAAGAATGTAACGAATGATTTGTTTGAATGATGATTTTGGGGTCAGAATCCTTATAAGGAGGGAAGGATATAACAATCCATAATTTTAAATATTTATTGAATTATATAAATATTTGATGAATGTATTAAAGATATATTTAATTTGATTTGACTTAATTAGTTAATTATGTGTTAAGTAAATAATTAAGGAGTTAAGAAAATTAATTGTTATGAGATCATATACTAATTTAATTTAATAATAAAATTAGAGAGTTTATAATGATTAAATAAATTATTATATTTTAATTTGAATTTGTAATTAAAATGATGTGTTAGTTGATTAAATAAAATTATAGTTATAAAGAAAAATTATAATTTTGTTGTATTGATTTATGTGTTAAAATAATTTAATAAATTGTTATTAGAATTAATTAAATTGATTATTAAAATTTAATTAAATAAAAGTGTGACAAATAACCTTACTATAAAGGAGTTATTAAAATAAATTAAAGGAGTTTAATTCTGTTTTGCCAAACAAGGCTTAATGCATATTAAGTCTTTAATCTAATTGTGTTTTACCAAACAAGGTATAAGGATTAATTGATTAATTTTAAGTATGTTAGCCAAACAAGCCTTATGTCTTTTGATTTTCAAAAACTTAGATAACTGATATCAGTTATATCTATATTTATATTATATAATTAATATATATTATTACCATACGTTATATGTTAGTACGTAAGTTAGAGTTGGGTGAAGAAAGACTTAGAAGAAGAAAAAGAAGAGAAGAAGAAAAATTGAGAGAGAAGTTGAGAGAATCCTAGAGAGGTTTTGAGAAAGGAATTGAGAAAAGAAGTCTTGTTGATCAAAGGAAGAAAATTTTCTTCTTCTAGCATACAAGGTATCATCTAAACCCTTTTAAAATTCTTTAAAGTTTTAGTTGTCTTCTTCTTCCAAAATTCTCTGTAAAAATCTTTGTAGAAGTTGAATTGGTTGTTCTAAATAACCTATATGATAAATTGTTTGTTATAAGTTATGCTCATAGTTTATAGATGAATGAATTCATGATTATGTATGTAATTTGTGAAGAAAATTATATTACGGTGAGTTTATATGAATATGTATGAATATGGCTTAGTTTAAAGTAAAATTAAGGTTTAATTAGTTGTTTAAATTATAAATTGACTATTGAATTTGAAAGTAGATGAATAAACATAAATAAGGTATTTTGAATTATATGTTTTGATTGAAAAACACAATTACAGTAATGATTTTCACTGAAAATGTCAAAAAGTGAAGTTTTATCAAAAACAGTGAAATTGGGTGTTTTATGTAAGACCCCGAATTTTATGAAATAAAAGTATTCAATTTTTCTATTTAGTAAATAGTTAAATTGATAAAAAGTTAAAGTTAAGGGTGATATGTGTAAATTTTTCAAAATAAGCAAGTGGTTATAAAATATTCTTGTTGTCGGGGAATATTCGTACGACGACGCAGCCATTTGTGGGCCCCATAACAGAATAACTGTGGGATGAAGAAAATGACAAATTTGAGTTTTTATAAATAACGGCGTAATTGTTACCAATTAACCTTTGTTGGAATATGCGGTGGGTAAAGTAAAATGTCGTGTTATTGCACAGTAACACACGGTATTGCACAATATTTTTGAATTATTGATTCTTACGTAAGAATGCACTACTCAATAATTGTTACAGTAATTACTGTTTAATATTTTATTTTATTGGTTCAATAATTGCTGCGTTGATATTTCATATTATTATTGTTTCAATAATTGTCACTGCACAATATTTCTCATTATCAGATCAATAATTCATATTATTTTAATAATATTATTAGATAACATTATTGGCAATGTCTAGAAAGTTCTGTCATGGAGAGGTTTGGTCACCTAATTGCGCGCCAGTAAGGAGAAATCCTTATCGGAAAGCCCCCTCTTTCCTAGGAACAATCTGGTTGTCATAATTGTGATTCTGTAATATTATTTGTGAATAATTAATTATTGATTTATATGATAAGTAAATATTTATTTGATGTGGATATAAATGATGGATTTATTTATGTAGTTATAAATGAAGGAATTAATGCTGAGGTGTTTTATTAGTATTTTGTCGAAATGAGGAACAAAATTTGAAAATTTTCAAAAAATTAGTTTATTATTTGATTTTGTAAAATCTATAACTCTTTGTGTATAATGAGTTAGGAGATGCACCATATATCAAAAGAAAGCCCTGGAAGTAAGCTAACCGTAGCAATTGGAATCACTCAAAAATTCATTATGGATTTTTCGTAGTTACTGTTGGAATGAAACTGGTCAGAATGACTTATAATCCGAAAAATCAGTGTGCTTGAGATATATTGCGTGAGTTATAATTTTTAATCCGACCGTTGGATCATTGTAATTTTTGGATATGTTATACATATATAAGTTGAGTATATGTCTACAAATTTTGAACCGTTAAAAATTAACGTATGATTTGTTATGAATTATAAGAGGTGACTGATTCGAAAATTATGTTTATAAATGATTTTTGGTGGAAAATTCTAGAATGAGCGGGCCCCACCTTTGGTTGGTGAAGAAATGTACTAAAATTTTATTTCAAAAGTGGTTGGTGGGAATAGTAGCAGGTAAAGCCATTAGGTTGCATGTCAAGTCTGCTTTGGCGTTCTAACATTTTCCTATAAATAGAGTGCTGAGTTAGAATTGAAAATCACATCTGAAACAAGTTTTCTCTCTTTCTCTCTCTATATTATCGAGCGTATTTTGTGAGTATTTAGATACTTTGTGAGTTGCTATTCAATGCAAGTTTCCTTCAGCGTCATATTCGATATTCCAGTCAGAAGTATTGCTCTTTTGAGGTAAGGGATATTGTCATTATTATAGTAAGGGATATTGTCATTATTATGGTAATGGATAGTAAGTGATTGTAAGGGATAGTAAGGGATGTTATTTTCTTAATAATGATGTTATTCTTTCAATATCATTATACCGAAATATTGGTATAGATTTTATTATGGAATTTCTACCTTTTTTGTGTCTGGAGTTCTTATTCACGTATACAAGATCTTATTCACGTATAACTATTAATTATTCACATATACGACACTATTCACGTATACAACACTATTTATATATATGACACTATTTATGTATATGACATTATTTATGTATACGGTACTATGTACGAATACGGAGTACTATTCACGAGTTACTATTCATGAGTTACTATTCACGAGTTACTATTCACAAGTACTATTCACGACAAAATTGGTTTCTTTTTCTGACCAAATTATCGTTGATTTATGAATCTTAACTCTTGAAATTAAATGCAGTTGTTGATCATATTGTTTTTATTATCATATATAACATTTTTATAATCCTGGTGATGAAATTTTTCTTTGACTTGAGTGTAAAGATGGGTAGATTATTGGTATGATCGTGACTATGAGTTCTCTTTGTCCAGTAGTGCAAAGTTAAACTTGTTACTGGTATGATCATGACCATTGAATTTATAATTGAATATCTTTAGCTTAAGTGCAAAGGTGAATTGATCAACATGGTTATAATTATTGTTTATATAAATTCTGAAATGATTATATATTTCTTTGAGATATTAATATATTTGGCCTATAGTGCAAATATGATATGTTGATGAATATCTTTGGCCTGTAGTGCAAAGATGAACTGTTGATGAATATCTTTGGCCCGTAGTGCAAAGATGATCTGTTGTTGAATATCTTTGGCCCGTAGTGCAAAGATGAACTGTTAATGAATATCTTTGGCCCATAGTGCAAAGATGAATTTATTAGTATGATTATGAACAAGAACTATGATTTGGTATAACCATGATCTTTGATGTTTCAGGTAAAGACAAATGATGGAAATTATCTTTGTCCTGGATGAGAAGAGGAATTTAGAACCACAGTTATGATTATGAGTTATTCACATGAATGTGGACAGGAACTGTTGATTGATGTTATAGGGATAAAACATTGTTGGTGGACTTCTAAATCTTTATTTTATTACTGATGAAGGCTATTGATAATTTATTTATCTTTAGTCATGATATTCTTTACTAGGCTAGTTGTGCTCACCCTTCTACTTCACAATTCCTTTCAGGTAATAAGAGTGTAGCAGGGTCGAGCGGGGGTAACAGGAGAATAGAACGGTGGTCTTTAACTGTGGAGGTTCTCCCTAAACAGTATAGAAAAGTGTGTTATATTTTATACATCATTTAGTAGTTATATTTGGTGAATCAAATTGGGAGAAGCGAACCCAACGTTGGAAGGGTGTTTTGCCACTATCATACAAGATGTCTAATGACATACAACCTTGTGTTATCATAAGACAGGGTTATGCACATCCACTTGCTGAGTATATCTACGAGCACTACCTATATAATCTTGGTGTTTGGTTGAAGTATAATTCTCAATTAGAGACAGTGGAGATAATGATATGTCAAGAGAAGACTCACCATTGGAAAGAATATGATAGTAATCTTCTCATTTTTCTTTGGGGTCTAATAGGTCAACCAAAGATAATTCTGTGGACATATGATATCTATCATAACCTAGACATATGGCCTCCCATGTACGAAGGTTTCCTTGAGCACTTTCCAAAGATTCTAATTTCTAAAACAGTTTTTGACTGTACCTTTATGTAAGGTGCCATTGTGACGTGCTATCCAAGGTTGGGATGAGAGTCACAGTTGGTATATATTTGTATCAAAACTCACAACATATGTGTTGTTGAATTCTACACGACAATTGTAGTAATAAAGTTGTAGTTATTTTCTGTACCATGTATTTGGCGACTCAGAATAGGTTGGATGGATTGGACCTATTTAGGGGGTGTCACATTTTAAATTTGATGTTTATGTTGTTATGTGAGTAAAATCTTGTTAAGAGTCTTTAAATTATGTTTATATGAAGTCTCTATATGTATTACATGTTAATTAGGTTGTTAGAAAGTAGCTTGTAGGCCAAATTGGCTTTTGTTCATGCTTTATTCTTAGAAATTTGGTCATCGAAGTCCGAGTTAGTGTGCAGCGATACGACCGATGAGTGTAGGTTTTTATTTGTAGTGCCAATCATTGGCTTTTGTGTCAGTGTCTTGTATTTGGCCCACATGTAAATCGTGCGTATTGCATTTTGAAAGTTAGCAGAATGGTCAGACAATGTGTTTTAATTACACAAAGTTTGAAACTTTTGTTATGTCTTAATAGTAGGACTATTAAGTCATGATTTTGTAGTGCTATACTAGAATGAACATGTTATTAACAATTAACTAGTATTATTATTAATGTAATTTGATTATGTGATTTAAAAAAAACCAAACTTACATGTGTAAATACTTGTGTAGATATATAGAGTATTGGTAATGACTAATTATGTCATGATGACATGTATATAGGGTATTGTGATTCGAGTTAATTCGGTTTAGCTTATACTCAAGGCAAGTTTTCTAACTCTACACTTTCGTTGAGCTAGTTTGTTTATTATTGTGCAAGTTTACTTGTCCTATTTAAATTAGAATTTCGCAAGCTCTTATGTCTAGTTTGTTCATGGCGATGCAAGTTCTCTAAATCTATTGTTTCATTGAGCAAATTATTATTTCTAATTCGAATTACATTACGCAAGTTTTCTAAACCTTATTTTGTTGTTGAGCAAGTTATTCTTGTCTTTAACTTGTTAATTAGCATGCAAATTTATATGAGTTGATATATTAATGTTGAATAGCTTTTATTATTCAAGTTGCTATTCGTTATGCATGCTTGATATTCAATTCTAAATAACCTTGGCTTAATATTGTTCAAGCAATGTATGTTATAGTTATTCAATATTTATGCTCTTAGCTTATTCCTAAAGCATAACTTTAATATACAATGTTAATTCACTTATGATTTATTCCATAGCATGATGTGATTACCCTTTCATTCAACTAATCCTTAGTTGATGTTTGTTGAATTCCAAATTACCTTGTAATATACAAACCAAACTTACTTTGGTGTGGGCTTGTAATCTAAATACTAAGATGAACAACCCTATTATTAGGGGTTTACGCTTAGCATTGAAATGGTTGTGCACAATACGTTGTACGAAGGGCTGATCCCTCTAAGTACGTGGAGTCCTTATAGTCTTATGACTGTTAAAGTTTAAGTTGAAAGAGTACTTATAACTGTGGACATGGTTCGTGGTCATTAGACCCTCAATTGTATATTTCAGAATGTTAATAGAACATATTATTCAGTTCTATTGAGCCTATTATTTGGTAGTTATTGTAAAGATTTTATTCATTTGTTATTTCAAGTGAGCTTTGTTTGCTCACTCTTGCTTATATAACTATTACAGCTAAGGATGAGAAGGTCGATGTACCTAGCACCAGTAAGGGAAAAAGATAGATGAACAAGTACTGAAGACTTGTAATCATTTGATATTTTAGTATCAGACTTTAGTTTGGATGAATTGTAATGAAGTTATTTATTTTCTGCATTTGAATGATTGTATGTAAAGGTTAGATAACCTGGGAGATTTTTATTAATGTAATCCTATATGGGAAGGTTTTATTATTCAATTTTCTTATGATTGGGTAGTTAGATATAAATGTTTTGATTAAGTGAACACCAAATCTTGAGGTAATGAAGTACCGGGATTTGGGGGTGTCACAAATTGGTATCAAAGATTTAGGTTATGAACCTTAGGTGGGGGGAAAATCCTTAAGAAGTAACCTTTGAAAAGATAGTGATGATAAACTCTTATCGAGTTTTAAGGAAGAAGTAATAAAACACTTATGTGCTTATGTGTTTACAACTTATGTGCTCGTGAGTGTCGAGTAGTAATGATTAATATTTTAAAACTTAAAATTTTGTTGTCAGGATGACTAATGTTGGAGAATCCAGTCATGCTAGGGAGGAGGGACCTCAGATGCCTAGAGAAGAGGAGTCTCGTGACATTCAGGTGGTATGGGAACAACTACTGCCACGGGAGTCAGCCCCGTTGGTCACAGTGGTTGAAGATGAGGATGATGATGTAGAAACTGATGAGGAGGATCTCGTTGAGCTGCCATAGGAGAATGAGGATGACGAGGACGAGGAGGAAGAAATTCCACTAACCTCGATAGTTGCTCGTATTTATGATGAATTCTACGACCGCAACGTGGAACTTCAGGACACTATCGAGGAGTTGCAAGAGATAGTAGCTGAGCAATAGACCTCGATGGCACAGAAGGACGACGAGATCTAGGATCGTGATGAACGACTGACTAATGTCGAGGAGAAGCTAGTACACACTGAAGGAGTGAATGAACAATTGATCGAGGTGATCGCAGAACAGTCATAAAGGAAAATTCAAATTAGCAAACAGTTATCAAATGCTAGAAGGAACTGTCATAAAGGAAAATTCAAATTAGCAAACAGTTATCAGAATCTATTGAACCTCTCTCCCTCCTATTTTTAAACCCTATAATCCTCTCAAAAGCCAAAATCAATTAACCCTCCAAAGCCTTGCCCAAATCACAATCATCCATCTCTTATAAACTCCCGTGAATCAAATACCCATATTCCTCGAACTATTCAAATGGAAGATTGGCGAGTAATCACCAGAATTCAGCTCAGAACCAAGTCGTTTGAAAAATCCGAAAAGAAGTTCAGAGATATTCTCGAACTTGTGAAGAACGCTGGATTCTCAGAATGTCTTGAGGCTAGCACTCGAGTATATACTGAACTGATCAAGGAATTCTACTCAAATGCATCCATAAATGCCGGAACCCTATCAACCAAGGTTAACGGTCAGTCTTTTAAGCTGAAATCATCCGATATCAATCAATGCTTAGGTTTCACTGACCTAGGACTGAGAAACCTTGATGAGATTAACATTGTAGACAGTCGAAATTTTCTACACACCTGTCACTAATATTGCAGGAGGACAGATTCGTCTTTCAAGAGAGAACCCTGGAAGACAGTTCATATCCATTCCAGATACTACTTGAAGTTCAGCATCAACCCCGGAACACACACTGGGAGTAACAATTCCAACCTCGGAGATAACCTCGAGGCGTGCAAATCCAATAATAGAACACACACCGGAGAATACCGATTAATCTAGGAGATAACCCCGAGGTATCCAGTCTCAGTCCCAATCATGAGAATATCTACCAACCTTAGTGATCACCCCAAGGAATGTAGTTCCGATGATACCCCCGGAAATGCTTGTTTCAAATGCAAACAGCTTCAATCTCGGCGCTCACAATGAGACACCTAGTACCAACCCGAAGATAACACCAGGAGGACAGGCACACCTCAGAGTTGATACTAAGGACTTTCAACACTTGCAGCAGTCCAATCTTAGCGAAGCCCTGAGCAACGTCTACTTTATCAGCCCAAACCGGCGATAACACCGGTGATGGGCAACCTCGTCATCTTGCCAACACGATGCCACATCACGTCATCTCAACATTTTATACACACATCTCTATACAATGATGTCCCACAAGAATCAAGGAAAACTAATCCCGAGTGACTATTGTGCGGGGTAACGGATATTATTTGAAGCTTGAAGACCGGAGGGCATCAGCCCATCTTCAATGACTTCATACAAACTCTAATCTTATGCCATTATACAACTCTCGACAAACGGCGGTCCTAAATTGTGACGCCCCCAAAATTAGGTATACATCACCCATCTTGGGTCGCCACTAACATGGTACAGAATTTAAATACAACTTACTAACATAAGCGCCATTGTGTATAATACGACATAAAGCGTGAGTTTAAATACAAATATCGCTCTACTAGATATTATACAAACTCAAAAAGGAGTCCTCATTACAATTATTATCACTTTATTTCACAGAATAGTGAGGACTACTAATGCTATCTTGAGGACCATCACTCGTTTCCCCAGACTCGTCCCGGCTATATTCTCATTTTCAAGAAGAACGGTGAAAGAAAGGGTGAGCTCAACTAGCCCAAGAAGAAATATTATGACTAAGATAATGCGAGAATAAATTATCAATAGTCTTCAACAATGTTAAAGCGATAAAATACAATAGACAACCGGTTTAAGCTGCGGCGGAATATCAATACATTAAAAGAGTCAAGTAGAAAATAAAGTCTACTATCTTTTAGGTTTTAAAGGTTTTTCATCCTTTGTTATAGGTGAGACTCGACTTTAATAAATATTCCACATCATCGAATCACCCACTACTACGGCCAAGGATATTCTTTAGTATCACAACCACAATTATTTATGCACTACTGGCCAAGAATATTTGTGTATTCATTAATGGTCATGATCATGCCAACAACTCGTCCATCAATGCACTACTACTGGCCCGAGGATTTTTACCACATCATTTGTAACATTATTACGGTCATGATTACAAGAATAGTCTCTGGTCATAATCATACCAAGTCCATCTATGCACTACATTACATGAGATGACTTTAAAAAATATAAACATGAGGATGATGACAATGATATAAGAATTCAATAAAACAAGTTCAAGAATTATTTTATCCAGAATTATTAACGTCAAATTATCAACATGATCTTGTTTTGTAGAGTAAAATTCAAGAATGATCGGAGGAATAATTTCATTAAAGATCTTTGGATGAAACGCAAATATCAAGGATATTCCACTAATTTCATGGAGTATAGAAGTCAAAGTTTTAACCATTTGGGTATAATAAAGAATGGAATAACAAAAGAAATCACCGTGCATGCGATAACCGCATGCAGACGAGTTATTCAATGAATAATAAATAACGGAACGAGTCGGATGAAATTCTGCAAGCGGGATGTTCCAATGAATAATAAAGATGGAACCGGATCAGGTGTAAAAACACACGATAGGATATTCAGCGAGAATAATAAAAAAGGCGGAACCAGTCGAATTGTAAAACAAAGCAGACATGATGTTCCAACAGAATAATAAAGAGCGGAACCGGTCGGTGTAAAACACATGATGCAGGATGTTCCAATGAGAATAATAAAAAGCGGAACCCGTGTGGGGTGTAAAACACATGACGAGGATGTTCCAATGAGAATAATAGAAGAATGTCACCAAGTATAGGGTAAAGGCAGCGTATCTGAGTTATTCCAAGCGAATAATAAGCAATGGAATAACAACAGTTCTCTTCATGAATAAGAAAGAATAACACCCCTTACATTTGGTAGGAGATTGAATCTGCTGGCAGTGTAGTAACAAAAATACTCTTCTTCTTTCTCTTATTCTCTATACTTCTCTCTCTCTATAGCTTGAATGAATTAAGTGAAAAATAATGAAGCCCTAGGCCTCTATTTATAGAAGATTTCTAGCTTAGCACTTAGTGTGAAAAGGCAAGTGGCTTGACGATCGGTTTTGGCTTTTGTAATGTGAAATGACAAGCGGTTCGACGTCTGGTAAAGGTAATTACTATTAACAAAGGTAAATACTATTGACGAAGGTAAATACTATTCACAAGGGTAATTACTATTGACGAAGGTAATTACTATCGTGAAGAGACTCTTAGATGATGACATATGAGCCCCCATAAAATAATCAAACTTACCACAAATCATTTTTTTTTTCATCAACACATATTTAATCTTTCAACAATTATTAATCATTTATAACTTGTCGTCTCAATTATTGATTTAATACTATAACATATTATACAGATGATACTGTGACAATAATTGAATCAATAATATAAGAGATATGATGAAGCAATTACTGTAGCAATAATTGAGCATAAGCGAGTGACTTCTCACGTAAGCATCGATAATCAATCTGGTGTGTTACTATGTAACTTCACGGCGTATTCTTTATACTTTACCACGGGTAGTTCAAAAGTTTTTAACGGTAACACCTTCCATAGTTATTTTTATAAAATATTTTTGTCGTTTTCTCAATCCGCAATAATTACATTTGTGGGGTCCACTGATGATTGAGCCGTTATGCGAATATTCCTAACAAAAAGAATATTCCCCGACCAAACGAATATTTTATAACAACTTGCATACTTTGCAAAATTTATAAATATTACCCACAACTATAACATTATATCAAATTTATTCCATAATATTCAAAAATAATATTTATAGAAAAATTCATCTTTATTTATAAAAGCTGGGGTCTTACAACCTCCCTTCTTATGAAATTTAAGCCCTCGAAATTAGGGGGTACGATACTGGTATGTTGAAGAGGTAAGGATACCTTGATTTCATTTCAGATTCTAACTCCCAAGTCATTTCCTCAACATCGTGGTTCCTCCACAAAACTTTGACTTGAGGTATAACCTTGGAGCGTAGAATATGTTCCTTCTTATCCAAAATTTGAACAGGAACCTCTTCATACGTCAAATCTTCCGCTATTTCGTCCGGTTCTAACTCAATAATATGGTTCGGGTCTTTCACATATTTACGTAACATAGATATGTGAAAAACATTATGAACACGAGACATATTTGGCGGTAAAGCAAGTCTATAGGCCACAGTTCCTACTCGATCGAGGATTAAAAATGGACCGATGAATCGAGGGTTAAGTTTTCCTCTCTTTCCAAATCTTGTAACTCCTTTCCATGGAGCAACTCTTAACAACACATGATCTCCTATATCGAATTTCACGTCCTTTCGATGAAGATCAGCATAACTCTTTTATCGATTTTGTGAGGTTTTTATCGTTGTAGGATCGTTTGAATCTTTTAAAGTAGTCATACGTACCAACTCGGTCCCAACAACGTTGCTTCACCCACCTCATCCCAAAGATCTTTGGAGAAGCGACACTTTCTTCCATCTACAACTTGAATGGAGCCATGCCAATACTTGCTTGATAAGCTGTTGTTGTAGGAAAACTCCACCAATGGTAAGAACTTGTCCCAACTCCCTTGAAATCAAGGACACGAGTCTTAATAGATCTTCAAGAGTTTGAATAGTCCTCTCCATTATCCGTCTGTCGAGGATGATATGCTTAGAGCTAAATTGTAAATCTGTGCCCATAGCTTTTTTGCAAACTAACCCAAAATCGTGAAGTGAATCTTGGGTCTCGATCGAAACTATGGATCCGGCATACCATGCGGTCTTACAATCTCGTTTATATACATCTGAGCAAGGCGTTCAAGTGTATAAGTTTCTCGATGTCGGAAGAAATGAGCAGACTTGGTCAATCTATCAACAATGACCCAAATCGCATCAATGCCGAGAAACCTTAGGAAGGCCGTTAGCGAAATCCATGGTAATGTGCTCCCACTTCCATTCGGAATTTCAAGTGGTTGCAATGGACCTTTTGGTACTTGATGCTCCGCTTTAACTTCGTTGACAAGTTAGACACCTTGAGATAAGCAAGTGGCGCTATCTCTCTCTTCATATTGCTCCACCAAAATGTATGGATTTAATATCATGATACATTTTGGTACTCCCGAGATGGATTGCAAATGGTGTGTTATGCGCCTCCATCATGATTTTATACTTTAAATCGTGGTCGTTAGGAACACAAAGTCCGGAGTTGACTCAAGTATTCCTTCTTCATCGATTCTTGCTTTCGGCATAGCACCTTCTTACACTTTTTTTCCTCATACGCATCGCCTCCAGTGCGTAGCTTGAGCGACTTTAACTTTATCGATTAAAGTCGGTTCTACTCAGATACTCGCTATCATCACATGCGTCCACTGAGTCTTTAACTCTATCTCCATCCTTTGTAAGTCACACAAAATGGGCCTTTGCGTTGACAATATCGCACTCGTACTTGCATATGATTTTCTACTCAATCGCGGCCTACCACGTTCGCTTTTCCGAGGATGGTATTGGATGGTATGATCATAATCTTTCAAGCGATTCAAGCCAACGTCTTTGTCGCATGTTGAGTTCCTTTTGAGTGAAGAAATATTTGAGGCTTTTATGATCCGTAAAGATCTCCACTTTCTCCCCATACAAGTAATGCCTCCAAATTTTAAGTGTAAAGATAACAAATGCTAACTCTAGATCATGAGTAGGATAATTCCTCTCATATTCTTTGAGTTGTTGCATGAGGCATAGGCTATAACTTTTCCATGTTGCATAAGAACACATCCCAACCCTTTGCTAGAAGCATCCTTCAGAGATGACAAATCCTCCGAGCAGGATGGTATTGTCGTAAGCAGTCTTTGAAATAAGTCTCCTCTTGAGTTCTTGAAAACTCTTCTCACATTCTTCGCTCCAACCGAACTTTGTATCTTTCCGAGTCATTTGAGTCGATGGAATAGCGATTCGAGAAAATCCTTCCACGAATCTCCGATAATAACCAAATTAAACCGAGAAAGCTACGTGCCGGTCATCGATTTAGGTTGTTCCCGACTTTGAATAGCTTCAATCTTTCTTTGGGTCAACAGATATTCCATGACTTGATACCACGTGCCCAAGGAATGCTACTTCTTTAAGCCAGAACTCACATTTCTTTAACTTGGCATAAAGCTTATATTCACGAAGCTTTTGGAGTGTCAGCCTCAAGTGTTGCTCATGATCTTCACGGATTTTGGAATAAATAAGGATGTCATCAATAAAGACGACCACAAAGTGATCTAAATATTCCTTGAATACTCGGTTCATCATATCCATGAAGGCGGTGAGGAGCATTAGTCAATCCAAAGGACATGACTAGGAATTCATAATGCCCGTACCGAGTTTTGAAAGCCGTCTTTGGAATGTCAGCGGTTCTAATCTTCAATTGGTGATATCCGGAACGAAGATCAATCTTTGAAAAGAATTTGGCTCCTTACTGGTTGGTCAAACAGGTCATCAATACGTGGCAATGGATACCTATTTTGATGGTGACATGATTCAACTCCAGATAATCAATACAAAGTCTCATACTTCCATCTTTCTTCTTCACGAATAGAGTGAGAGCACTCAAGGAGAAGTACTAGGGACGAATAAAGCCAATGTCTAACAATTCCTGCAGTTGGGTCTTTAACTCACGAAGTTCAATAGAGCCATTCGATATGAGGCTTTGGAAATAGGTTTTGTACCGAGTTCAAAGTCGATACAAAATTTAATTTCACGCCACGGGGTAGGCGGGGAAGTTCTTTGGGGAATACGTCGGAAATTTATTAACAATAGGAATATCGTTTAAAAGCGGCGTATTTTTATTTAAATTTGTGACATGAGCTAAGAAAGCTTGGCATCCGGTTTTTCAATAAGCGAATAGCTTTATGGCTTGAGATGGACCGTGATTGATTTTAATGGTTTGGTCGTTTGAATTCGCATAATAGGTTGATTAGGAATATGAAAGCTAACAACCTTTACGAAAACAATCAATTTTTGCATGATAAGTAGTTAACCAATCAATCCCTAGAATCACGTCAAATGCAAGTATTTTTAATGAAATAAGTTCGACGGGTAATGTGAGGGTACCGATTTGAACCAAACAAGACTTATAAACAAAGTGGATGTAATGAAGGTTTCTCCCAACGGAGTTTCCACAGATAAGTCAAAGTCTAATTTCTCCGAGTCAAATTTAATCGATGAGCGCAAGTAGGAGAAATAAAAGATTGGGTAGAACCAGGTATCAAATAAAGTATAGACTTCATTAGAGTTTATGATAAGCTTACCCGTGATGACCTCATTCGGATTCCTTGCTCTTTGGGAGGTCACAACAAACGCTCTCCCTTGCACTCTGGGTTTTGAATTTTTCGGGATGGCCTTTGGTGCCTCCATCCCATTTGAATTTGTCTTGATGGCGACAAAAATCGAGCTAAGTGACCTTCTCTTCCACAATTATAACATGCTTTGACGGCATGACGCAGTTTGGATCGATGTGTCCCTCTCCTCGCATTTAAAGCATATGATAGGTGGTCTTTCTCCTTCCTTAACAATGGGTCTTTGGTCCGACGCGTCTTTCCACCATTGTTGAATCTCCGATTTCTTGAAATGTCCATTCTTATTGTTTTGGTACGATTACCACCGAAGTGGTTACCATATCGGCTTGTTGATTCCTCCACGCTTGTTGTCACCCGCTCGATGACTCTCATTTGGTATTATAATTTTCTTAATTGCGCTCTCTTTTAGTTGCGTTGACTCATTATCGCGTTCCACTAATCGAGCCCTATTTACAACATCCGAATACAAACACAGTTTATGAGAAATAAGATGTTGATGTATCTTCGACTTCAAACCTCTTAAAAACATTCGCGCCATTCTCTCTTCATTATCCACCAAGTGGGACGCAAACCGTGATAACTCCGCAAATTTTGCCTCGTATTGCGACTTACGGTCATATTGTTTTGTTCCAACTTGATAAATTCCACCTCCTTCATATGGCGAATACTTTCGGGAAAGTATTTGTCGTTGAACGACTCCTGGAACTTCTCCCAAGATATCTTGATCAGACGGAGTTGAGTACGTTTACCGATTCCCACCAAGAATCCTCCGCGCAAGAACATAAAAGCGTGAAGGGAACCTTTTTGCTCTCTCTGAGCATCCCAAGACATCAAATATCTTGGTAATCTATTTTATCCATGCTTACGCTGAAGTGGTTTTGGCTCTCCTTAAACTCCGGTGGTCCCAGCTCCTTGAATTGTTTAGCGGTGACCACCAGAGAGTTTTCCGTGTTTCCACCCCACGTTTTGGGACAGAGTCGCTCTACTTTCTTTATTGCATAAAGCGCATAAAGCTCTCCGAACATTTGATCATTCATCATTTGGTCGGTGTTGTTGTTTGCATGAGGATTGTCGCCTTCGATGCACATTATCACGATTATTGATATGTGGTGAATCAACGATCGCTGCGCTCCATTGCTATTCTCAACATTCTCGGATGTCATTTTGAGACATCGCCACAAAACAAAAGGTTAATTGACATGTAACAAATTATCCCTATCTTCCGACCAACCAATAAAATAGCACATAAACTCGGGTAGGTCATACTAGCGAAGGTATTCCTGTCTCTCCCTCCTAGTACTATTCTCACATCTTAGCCGGTGATCATATCCTAAGCTCGATATTAAATCGTGACGCCCCCAAAAAATTAGGTATACATCACCTATCTTGGGTCGCCACTTACATGGTCTGTAATTTAAATACAACTTACTAACATAACTGTGGTGTACAATACGACATAAAGCGTGAGTTTAAATACAAAATATAAATCTACTAGATATTATACAAACTCAAAAAGGAGTCCTCATTACAATTATTATCACACTATTTCACGAATAGTGAGGACTACTAATGCTATCTTCGGGACCATCACTCGTTTCCCAGGACTCGTCCCGCCTATATTCTCATTTCACGAAGAGAACAAAGTGAAAGAAAGGGTGAGCTCAACTAGCCCAAGAAGAAATATTATGACTAAGATAATGCGAATAAATTATCAATAGTCTTCAACAATGTTAAAGCGATAAAATACAATAGACAACCGGTTTAATCTGCAATGAATATCTTAATCCATTAAAAGAGTCAAGTAGAAAATAAAGTCTACTATCTTTTAGGTTTTAAAAGGTTTTTCATCATCTGTTATATTGAGACTAGAAACTTTAATAAATATTCCACATCATCGAATCACCCCGCACTACTACCAAGGATATTCTTTAAGTATCACGACCACAATTATTCATGCACTACGGCCAAGAATATTTGTGTATTCATTAATGGTAATGATCATGCCAACAATTGTCCATCAATGCACTACGACCATCGAGGATTTTTACCACATCATTTGTAACATTACGACCATGATTACACCGAATAGTCTCTCGGTCATAATCATACCAAGTCCATCTATGCACTACATGCCACGAGATGACTTTAAAAAAATATAAACATGAGGATGATGACAATGATATAAGAATTCAATAAAACAAGTTCAAGAATTATTTTATCCGGGAATTATTAACGCCCAAATTATCAACACGACATCTTGTTTTTGTAGAGTAAAATTCAAGAATGATCAAAAGAATAATTTCATGAAAAGATATCTTTGGATGAAACGCAAATATCAAGGATATTCCACTAATTTCACTTGAGTATAGAAGTCAAAGTTTTAACCAATCGGGTATAATAAAGAATGGAATAACAAAAGAAATCACCATGCATGCGATAGAAGCAATCGCAGAGACAAGTTATTCCAATGTAATAATAATAAATAACGAAACTGTGTCGGTGAAATTCACACCATGAGGATGTTCCAACAGAATAATAAAGATGGAACCCGATCAAATTGTAAAACACACGCATAGGATATTCCAAGAATAATAAAAAAGCGGAACCGGTCGGTGTCCCAAAAACACATGAGCAGGATGTTCCAGCAGAATAATAAAAGAGCGGAACCGGTCCGGTGTAAAACACATGCATGTGATGTTCCAATGAGAATAATAAAGAGCGGAACCAGAGGTGTAAAACACATGCATGTGATGTTCCAATGTAATAATAAAGACGGAACCAGTCCTGTAAAACACACATGCATGGATGTTCCAACAGAATAATAGAAGAATGTCACCAAGTATAGGGTAAATCACAGTATAAAGTTATTCCAATGAATAATAAGCAATGGAATAACAACAGCTTCTCTTCATGAATAAGAAAGAATAACACCCCTTACATTTGGTAGGAGATTGAATCTCGCAGCGGTGTAGTAACAAAATACTCTTCTTCTTTCTCTCTTATTCTCTCTATACTTTCTCTCTATAGCTTGAATGAATTCGTGAAAATAATGAAGCCCTAGGCCTCTATTTATAGAAGATTTCTAGCTTAGCTTTAGTGTGAAAAGGCAAGTGGCTTGGACGAATTGGTTTGGACGCTTTGTAATGTGAAACGACAAGTGGTTCGACGTCCGGTAAAGGTAATTACTATTAACGAAGGTAAATACTATCGACGAAGGTAAATACTATTCATAAGGGTAATTACTATTCGACGAAGGTAATTACTATCGACGAAGAGACTCTTAGATGATGACATATGAGCCCCCATAAAATAATCAAACTTACCACAAATCATTTTTTTTTCATCAACACATATTTAATCTTTCAACAATTATTAATCATTTATAACTTGTCGTCTCAATTATTGATTTAATACTATAACATATTATACGTGATGATATCTTTGTGACAATAATTGAATCAATAATATAAGAGATATGATGCAAAGAATTATCGTAGCAATAATTGAGCATAAGCGGAAGTGACTTCTCACGTAAGCATCAATAATCAATACCGTGTGTTACTATGCAACTACGCCAGACATCGCATTTACTTTTACCATAGGGTAGTTCAACAGCTTTTAACGGTAACACCTTCCTACTAGTTATTTTTATAAAATATTTTTGTCGTTTTCTCAATCCGATAATAATTTCATTAGGGTCCACCAATGATTGAGCCATTATTTAATATTCCCTAACAAAAGAATATTCTTCGACCAAACGAATATTTTATAACAACTTGCATACTTTGCAAAATTTATAAATATTACCCACAACTATAACATTATATCTAATTTATTCCATAATATTCAAAAATAATATTTATAGAAAAATTCATCTTTATTTATAAAAGTTGGGTTCTTACATAAATAGGTCTTGTATACCTCAATCGGATGCCTAGATTGCAATTCTAAAAGTTTGAGCAGACATTATAGTGCCTGAGTGCACGTACTACGAGACGACCCGACCCGAGAAACCCGGGGCAACCCAAGAAGCCTCAGGTAAAGCTACGGCTGGCCGCAGGTACACTTACGGCTCCCCCCTCTATAAATAGAGGGCTTGGGGTGACCATTTTAAGAAGAGAAAGAGTGAGGAAGTCCTGTCAAATTTGCTCCGTACTTGCAATATACTGAGTGCTTTTCCATTTTAAACACTTGTGAGCTCACATATAGCTACTTTTGTACCGGCGGGAGTCGATTTTCATCCACTTTAAAGATATAGAAGTCTTCTTTGGCAGCCCACTCTAAGCCTTCTCACACACTTTAAAGCCTTTCTCTTCATCTTTGCACACACCCTTCTTCACGTTGAGAGTCGTGTTGCGTGTGTTTGCTCGAACTTCGGTCCGTGGTTTATTTTAGTTTGTATATACATATATATTATATATATATTTTTATATATATGGACTGACATTATCGAGTTATGCCTCGATTGAGCCTAGACTTTAGTCTAGTGCGTTTACTTGCTTTAATATATATATATATATATATATATATATATATATATGAAATGTGTGTCGAACTTTGTTCGATGAGCCTGAACTTTGATCGAGCGCGTTTATCTTATATATATATATATATATATATATATATATATATATATATATATATATATATTTACATATTAACCGTGTGTTGGACTCATTCGATGAGCCTGGATTTTACATACGGTGCGTTTATTCGCTTATATATATATACTTATATATATGAACTGTTGTCGAACTCTGTTCAATGAGCCTGGATTTTACATCCTATGCGTTTACTCGCTTATATATATATATATATATACTTATATATATGAACCGTTGTGGAACTCTGTTCGATGAGCCTGGAATTTACATCCGGTGCGTTTACTGCTTATATATATATTTTGTCCCACATGGAGTTTACTTCGTGGTGGTTGATCGCTTTTACAACTTTCTTTACGTTTCGTCCTGCCTGGAGTTCACTTCGTGGTATTTGATTGCTTTGTACAGCTTTATTTACGTTTCGTCCTACTTGGAGTTCACTTCGTGGCAGTTGATTGCTTTGTACAGCTTTATTAACATTTTGTCCCACCTGGAGTTTCCTCCGCGGTGGTTGATAGCTTTTACAACTTTATTTACATTTTCGATCCCCCATGGAGGTGCTTCGTGGTTGGTGATCATGTCTGTATATATATATTTACAGCTTTTATATATATACTTGCTTACTGCTTTCATATAAATTGCGGTATCATGTGCGCCTAGGAATCTTGTGATCACAGATTCAGCCTATTGGATCTAGATTCGGTTCCCGTGATGGACATTTTCAGCTGTAAGCAGCTTGTAAATTATTCTGCGGTGTCTGAATTTTCTCAGATGGTTTTCATACCCACGAGGAAGTCGACATTATTTTGTTCATGATTTTCTTACAGATGCTTCGTATCTCGAAAATAAAATCAATCAAGCCGAACACTTAATAAAATGGAAGTGTAAAAGGTCTCAATTACTATTGAGCATCGGGTTTGAAAAACCTCTTTTATTAAACATCACTGCCATATCTTGCTAAAAATGATTTTTTACATAAATTCAAACCCTGTGTATATAGGTGTGAACGAGGCCTCGCATTACTTCCAAATAACAACACATTGGCCCACACACACACACATTCAGATAATAGTTTCTTGAAAAGAGGCGGTCACCGTGGTAACACGGATGTCGGGGGGTGCCTAACCCCTTCCCTCCACATAACCAAGTCCCTGGACCCTAATGAATCTCGGTTTCACCGACCTGTTTAGCAGTGTCACGTCACTGGGTCAATGTGCAAACCTTTTTCTCGGTTGTGTTGGTACAACCATTTAAAAAACCAACTGGCAACTCTTAATAGTCCATTATCGACATTATACATGTCGAACCTTTTTTACTTGTTTTTTCAATCAAATCTCACCTACAATGAGAACACCAAAGAACAAGTAACGAAAAGAGACATTTAAAAATCCCGACGTCGACAGGTGGCGACTCTGTTGGGGACTCCAGCAAGAGGACTTAAGCTGCTATTACAATCTTTTCAAAACTGTTATCTGCTTGTGTGTGGATGTTGCATTTACATTTATGATGAATGTGTATGGATGCATTTACTTATTGCACTTAGTGCCTCGCACCATATCTGCTTGTGATATTAGTGCCTTTTTGACCGTGTAGTATCAGGGAAACATCTTCCTATAGTCAATCATGTCGTCATCTGACCAGACTGAACTTAATATAGTTTCTCACAAAAAATTTGACAGATTAAGCAAACAAATTACAGATTTGGCTGTTCTACTCAAAGAACTACACCAGTCTACTTAGGGTCAAAAAATACCCGTACATGTTGAATCCTCTACACAAGGGGGAAACCAGGTCATTACAATACCTGAACTGCAGTTGGATACGACCAACAAAACTCATGATACTGGCCATCTCAATGGAGATCCAGACATCGACGACATCAAAAAGAAAGTCCTCCAAATGGAAGAGACCCTTCGTGCTATCAAAGGAATTGGAACACATGGGAGTGTTTCATATGCTGATCTTTGCATTTTCCTTGGTGTTCATTATCCAGAAAAGTTTAAGACTTCTGACTTTGAAAAATATGATGGGTTAGGAGATCTTTACACACATTTAAAGGTGTTTATTGGAGAACTTGGATCTTATGCAGAGGACGAAAATCTCAGAATGCAATTATTCCAGAAGAGTCTAACTGGAGAAGCCCGTTCGTGGTACGCAAGATTAGACAACTCAAAGATCCATAGTTGGGAAGAGCTAGCACACGTTTTCCTCACTCAATACAACTTTCAGTCTCTGATGGCTCCTGATCGGTATCAAATTACCAAGATCAAGAAATAGTCTAACGAGTCTTTCAGAGAGTATACTCAAAGGTGGAGACGCCTGACTGCCCATATTATTCCTTCCATGATAGAATCAGAGATGGTAATGACTTTTATAGATATACAAGAAGCTCCTTTATATGAAAGAGTTTTAGCCGGCATCGGCAAACCATTTTCTGAAATGGTCAAACATGTAGAGATGGCTGAGATGGGATTGAAGTCCGGAAAGATTCAAGACCTAGCTACACTCAAAGATGTTGCTGATCATATCCAATCTGGAAATTATGGGAACAACCCCCGGAGGGTCCATAAAAAGAAAGAAGAAGATGTTTCCCTGATACTACAGGGGCAAAAAGGCAATCACAACATGCCTATTCAAAGGAGAAACTACACTCCCTTTCAAGCACAGTCTTCGAACCCTCCAATACCAAAAGGAGGAGAAGTCAAACGCCCTTGAGTGTTCACACCCTTAGGGGACACCCTCGAGAACATTCTCACTCTTCTGACAACACAGAAGAAAATTACGCATCTTCTTCCACCACCAAATTTCTAATGAATGTGGTTTCAATGTCGCTTCGGAAATGTGCTTATCATGCCGGGGCACCTGGACAAGATACTCAGGATTGTTGGGCTTTAAAACACAAGATCCAAGACCTGATAGACAACGGTGAGATCATGGTCACCAAACCAGATCAGCCTCACGTTCAAGACAACCCTCTTCCTCTACACAAAGAAGAAGAGGTCAACATGATAAATTGGAGCAATGGACAGAATTCCAATTTCAACTGTGAATCCTCCCAGACCCTCAAAGACGGTGTTGACAAATGGGATTATGCCAAGTTCCAGTTCATAATGGAACGAAAGATGAAAGCTCTATGCAAGCAAATTGAGCGAATCGCGTAATTGGTGACTTATCAAAGATCAAGTGACACGTCAATTAATCACCAGAGCATGCCGCCTCCTACCTCTTGTCATGAATATTCCCTCGTCACTTTCGTAAAATGAAATGTGGAAGACAAAGTGACAAAGAGAGCAAATGCCAAAGCCCGCTTCGGATTTTGCCAACAAAAGGAATTCACCTATTTAGGCCAACCTATGGAGGAAATCCTTCAGATGTTAATCAATGAAGGAAGGATCAGTTCCCTTCTACCTCCAATCAACCCCCGTTCAAGACGGTATAATTCTGATGGAGTATATCAATATCATTCCCATTCTCGCGGTCACAACATAGAAGAATGCTGGGCACTCCGCCACCTCATCCAAAATCTAATCGACAAGTGGTGTCTCGCGTGAATCAAGGACGATGATACTGTGTTACGTGCAAGTGAGAATACATGTCCTACTAAGTGGAAGAGTTTGGTAGCAGTCATATCCACTGAAACTGATGGGGCTAATAAATCACTCACAATGCCAACAATTCAACTAAGGGAAGCAACAATCCTTTGAAAGTGGCCGCTCCAGAGCCAATCAACTTGCCATGCAGAGCATAATATCCTATTGTTAGCTTACATAAAGTGTCGTGGAATTATGTAGAAGGTGAAGGATCCACCTCACATACAACTGCTGTAGAGTCAAAGGAAAATCCACTGTATCTTCCCAACAGGTGATGAAGTCTACCATCAAATCAAAGGGGAAAATACACATGGAGAAGATTGGAAAATTCCTCCGCACTATGGGTCATAACGAAGCCAAGGTGGTTTTAAGCTTAAAAGAAGCTCCACAACAAATATCAATTTTGGACTTGATCCTAACTTCCGAGGATCACCAGACGATCTTGCTGAAGGTTTTATAAGAAGCCTATCTACCAACATAAGTTGATACGGAAAAATTTCAACATCTGGTTGATCACATTTTCAACAAAAATGTGATATCCTTCATTGATGATGACATACCACCCGAGGGGACCGGTCATTGCAAGCCGTTGCACATTGCGGTCTTGTCCTCCAGATACATGCTAGCTGGAGTCTTGATAGATGGAGGCTCATCTCTAAATATCTGTCCATACGCTACCTTGGTGAAGATGAATATCAATGTCAACCGAATCCGGAGTAGCCATACTGTCATCAAAGCTTTTGATGCAGCCCGCCGGAATTCGGCCGGAGTAATTGAACTGCCAATCGAAATTAGTCCCCATACATTATGCGTATCTTTCCACGTACTCAAGATAGATTCGGGATACAACCTACTCTTGGGACGACCTTGGATTCATATGGCAGGGGCAGTCCCCTCCACCCTTCATCAGTAACTGAAATATATTATCAATAATAGCCTAGTCAAGGTCAACGCTGAACTAGAGTGTCCTCAATACGGGGACATGCCATTCATCAATGCCAATGCAGATGTTGAACCGGTCAATTTTCATGCCTTGGAAGTAAGCAATACCCAATACCATGCTATTGGAACGCCATTTCCCGAACCCAAGATTTCTGTTAAGGTAATGTCGGCTACTCAAGAAATGATGTCATTGGGTCATAAGCCGGGACAAGGGCTGGGTAAAGATCTCCAGGGTATCAACTACCCAATTTAATTAACCAAGCAAACTGGAATAGCTGGACTAGGCTATGCTGCCAGTTCTAGTAATAGGAATCCTCATAAGCATCAGCAGATTCCTTCAGCTTCAACCATGCGGCGCTTATCTTCATCTGCAAACTCTAAGTCTACACAACCTCCTATAAAGGTTCTAGCCAATGTAATGGCTATGTTATTTCCCAAGCCGGCACCGGTGAAGGAGAAAGAAGTCTTTGTTCGAAATCCCGCAGTGGAAGAGGAGGAAAGAATAATCAAGCAAGACGTCATCCGAATGATGTTAGGCATACACATCATCGTTCATGATGAACATACCAATGATACACCCTGCACGATGATTGCTCGGATGTAATGGCCATCATTCGTGATGTGGAGGATGATGACAACCCCTCCATCACTACTGTCCACGGGACTTTACCTCGCTAATTGGAACAACACTCCTTGCATTGGTCGACAGGTAAAAGCAGGCGTAACTCTTTTCGCCTCTATAGATATCATAACCGCTTACTTTTTCATGCATAAAGATTAGCGCTTTATTTTGCCAGTATATGCTAACACTATGTATGATCAAAACGTTTCATATATACTAAGTGAAAGCATATTTTGTTTAAGGACCTTGAATTTAGATGTGCTTGTACTTGTTAATATGGTGCCTCTTCTCCACAAGGATTGTACCTTTGATGTAGAGATGAATTCAGCCTTGATGGAAATACAGGATGACATTGAGATGCCTCCAGAAATTCAAGAATGGGTCAAAGACAAACCTAAACCCAACCTTGACCAAACCACTTCTTTCAATCTCGAAACCTTGGAAAGCCCTAAGTTAATCCAGATTGGTTCAGATCTTACCCCAAACCAAAGGAATGACATGGTTACGCTATTAACCCAATTCCAGGATGTGTTTGCATGGTCTCATGAAGACATGGTGGGTTTGTCCACTGACATTGTTCTTCATCGTCTTCCCATTAAAGATGGATTTAAGCCATCCACAAAAGCTCAAAGCGATTGAAACCTGAGTAGAGTTTAAAGGTAAAAGAAGAAATTGTGAAACAATTTCAAGCTGGCATCATCATGGTGTCCACATATCCTGAGTGGATATCCAACATTGTTCCCGTGCCTAAACCCGTAGGAAAGGTGCGAGTTTGCATGGATTACCAGGACTTGAAAAAAGCTTGCTTAAAAGATAGCTTTCTTATGCCATTTATCCACATTCTTATTGACAATACTGCGCAATACTGCATGTACTCCTTTGCTGATTGCTTTGCGGGGTACCATCAGATCATGGTTGCTGAGGAAGATCGTGAGAAAACTACTTTCATCACGCCTTGGAGAACCTTTTTCTATAGACGGTTGTTATTTGGCCTCATCAATTCCGGAGCCACCTATCAGCGAGCTATGATGACTCTTTTCCATGACTTAATACACAAAGAGATCGAGATCTACGTGGATGACATCATTATCAAATCCCGGAAGGAGGAAGACCACTTAGACCATCTCAGAAAACTTTTCAACAGGTTGCGTAAGTATAACTTGAAGTTGAATCCAGCCAAGTGCGTCTTTGGAGTTAAATCAGGCAAGTTGCTAGGATTTCTAGTCAGCCACAAAGGGATTGAGATGGATCCTACCAAAATCCAAGCCATCATGGAAATGCCCATTCCTCAGACAGAAAAAGAAATACGGGGATTTTTGGGAAGAATCAACTTCATTAGCAGGTTTATCTCTCAACTCATAGCAACCTGTGAGCCAATCTTCAAGCTATTACGGGGAATTGTGGGATGATGTTCCCTTGTTCATGTACCTGTCCATAAGTGACAATGCCATGGGCTACATGCTGGGACAGAAAGACGATAAAGGCCAAGAACGAGCTCTCTATTACCTCAGCAAAAGATTCAGCAGCAGTGAACACAAGTACACTCTGATTGAAAAAACTTGTTGTGCTTTAGCATGGGCATCCATGAGATTACAGCATTACCTCCATGGTCACACAACCCATTTTATATCCCGCGTGGATCCTATCAAGTACGTATTCAATAAACCCATGTTAAATTGCCGGCTATCCAGATGGCAGTTGATCTTACAACAATTTGACGCCGTATATGTGACTCAAAAGTCCATCAAAGGTCAAGGAATTACGGATTTCAAACCCTTGGAAACGTACTTCCCCGATGAAGGAGTAATGACAGTTCAGCAATACCATCAGTACAATACGCGCCATTCATGGAAGATGTATTTTGATGGAGATATTAATATGGAAGGTTCTGGAGCTGGAGCAGTTGTAGTATCTGGTACGAGAGAGTAGTATCCCATCGCTGTCAAATTATAGTTTGTCAGCACCAACAACACAGCTGAGTATGAAGGCTGTCTCATGGGGCAAAAACTTGCCCGTTCAATGGGCATCAGGTGGTTAACTTTCTTTGGAGATTCAGAGTTGGTAATCAAACAATCCACCAGAATCTATCAAACCAAGGAACTACATTTGTTGCCCTACCATCGACAAGTTTTACAGATGGTTTTGGAGTTCAAAGAAATCTCCTTTATACACGTTCCTCATAATAGGAATGACTTTGCGGACGCGTTAGCAACTTTGGCCTCCTTGATGTGCATATCAGACAAGAAACACTTGCCAAACATCACAATTTCCCTGCACAAGGCCCCAACCTATAGGAACTACGTTGGAGAAGTATCGGATGAGCTACCTCCCATCCAGCATCCTTGGTATCAACATATCAAGGAGTATCTACGAGATGAATCTACACCCGCTGAGGCGATCCCGACTGAGAAAAGGCGGATCCATCGACTTGCTATGAAATTCTACCTGAGTGGATATGTGCTTTACAAAAGAGAAGCAGGACTAGGTCTGTAACGACCGAGAAATTCGGATCCTTTGTAAAACACTTGAAAGAATTAAATAATGAATAAAATAATATTATTTGTTATTATATGTGTTAATAAGATGTATGTCGTTCTATAACCTAGAAACGCCGGAATATCGTAGTATTTGAACCACGTGAATGAATTAAAGTGTTTGAATTTCCAAGACAAAAATAAATGTTTTCCAAGAAAGTTTATAAAAAATATTATTCACCGTTTATTGCTCGGGAATTATTTTTGAACTTCCGAGAAATAAGTAATGTTAGAATATCGAAGTGAGATGGATTATGTAATAATAATCTAAGTATGGAAAACGTAATAATTCGCATGCGACCTTAAATTGAGAATGTATGTATTAAAACCTAATGAAATGAATTACTGTAACTTGGTATAAAAATATAAGTCCATAAGCTTAAAGGAGTGAACCTATATGGGATTTATGCTAAGCCCAAGTGATTTATTATAATGCAAGCCCAACAAGGAATTAGCTAGAATAATTAGTCAAACCTAAGCCCAAAGGATGATCCAATAGGTAAAGCGATGATCCATGGTGTAACCCATGGGTGAACTTGGAGAGCAAGACCTTTATGTGGTTAGAAAGGAAAATGAGTGATAAACAAGATTACTTAGGGCTTAAGTTAGGAATAGTAAGGAGGTTAGTTAATGAGGTGGGTTGCCTAATGACCTAATTGCCCTAACCTTGAAAGTTCTACAAATAGCAAGCCCTTTAATTCATTTGAGGTTTGTTATTTCATCCAACAAACTCTCTCTCAAACAACTTATTTGTTAGAGCCAATAAGAACTTTGAAGTTTAATTTTCCTTTGCTAGATTTTCAAGAGAAGAGAAGTACAAGTAGTCTTCAAAGGTAATTAATATTATCTCTTCTATCTCTATCATACTAGGATGATAAGAGAAGTGTAGTCTAATGAAGTTAGATACTAAGAACATGTCATAAGTCATTGATGAATGAACTTAAGCTGAATAAGTTGAATAAGCAACTTGAACCTAAATAAGTTGATGAACTTGGGAAGAACTTGCCATATGTTGTCATATGATGTTAGTATGTTCAAAATAGTTTGAAAACGTTGATTGATGGACTTAAGTTCATAGTAAGTTATAAGCATGAGAATTTGTAGTTAATAAGATGAATAAGTCATTGACTTATGAGAATAAGTCAAAACCTACTTTGATAATAAGTTGGTGTAATAAGTAACTTGAAATGTCCATATGTTGATTAAAATCCACCTAGAATGATTAATAATGAGGTTTCACCGGAATTTACACGATTGGACGACAATCGTCAAATTCTTGAAATTCTCGGAATGGAAGTCGTATTTTGTGTTTGAAGTCGTAAACGTTGGTTTTCGATGGAGACAAGTCATATTTGGCATTATAGAGTTGCGGACTCGAAAATGGCCGGATTCCGACTTAGAATGAAGAAACGAGCGTTAAACGTTCACGAACGTTTATTGTTTTCATTAAATTGGACTAATAGGTGAAATTTTAGCAAACGAAATAAAATAGATAATATTCTTGTGTAAACGCATAGAGTACGTAATTTGTGACCCGTAGGCTCTTGAACGAGTCAATTCGGACTCATAACGAAGAAGTTACGAGTCCGGGAATCTCAACTTTTGAAAAATCTATCCAAAGTTTTCGTGATGACATGAGAGTCGCGCCATGCATGGGCGACTCAAGTCATCTAGCTGGCGCCGCAGCGCCAAAGTGACCTTAGTCCCCGCAACTTCGCGCCATATAGCGTGACTAAGAATAAAGGGGACTCGCCACAAACGACATTAGTCCATTTACGGGCAATAATAGGTGATGCCATGCAACCATAGCACTCCAAGTGTAATAGCCGGCACCGCAGCGCCAACCTCAAAACCTAGACAATAAAGAATGTTTACAGGATGAGCATGGATGGTAATGAATGAACACTTAATTAAGGATCTTAAAGAAACATTGTTAAGATATATTAAACCTTAAGTATGCACACTTAGGGTTAAGAATAAGTCAATTACTTATGAACGTAAGAATGACGTAATGGAAAGCCGGAACCTATAATAACAAATCTAATACGTATTTAGATTGAGAAGAAGGGTAAGATTCTTTAGGAACCATGTGTTATCATTCATGACCTAATGTGCTATGTGATGTTATTATCTAATGTAGAGACCTTAAAGACGTAAAGTGCACGTGTTATATCTATAAGCAGACTCTAAAGGCAAGTACTCTAACCCTTGTTCCAGTTTGATCTAGACAAGTCTTTGTGATTCATGTATTCCTCGCATGAGTTAATGTCTGAGGAAGTCAAAGCCAACTCTTTTGGCTAAACATATGCTATGTTATTCTATCAAATGTTGATAAGGATTTACCAAACTAATATTGTTGTGGTTTTCAAAAGTAGACTGAGTATGCTCAAATTGTTTTGTCGTCAAACGACAGGCACGTGAGGTTGCCACAACTTAAACGTATACACGTTTAATGAATGTAGTGTTGATCAACATAGAGTACTATAGGCTGATCACCTAGACGTGCTCGTAAGCTATGTCGGACTTACGGACTTCGTGCCGGGATGTCCTTTTCAAAGTACTTATGAAATGCTTACGGTCTTGAACCGGAATTGATGTTTTACTGAATATTGTTGTTGTAAAACGTTTTGAATGAAAAGAAGTGCTATTTTGAATTATCGATAGTACTTCGTAACTATTGTTCAGTTATTGAAGATATACGATTCCTATGTTTCAAGCATGCTATTTTCCTAGAATTGTTGTACTTGCTGAGCTAGTTAGGCTCATTCTTGCTTGAACCATATGAATGCAGCTAAGACCGAACAGACCGATGGATCCGGCAAGGATAAAGGGAAGGCGAAGGCGAACCCGTAGATTACATATTTAATAGTATAGGTTTTGTAAGGAATAATATTGATATTATGACAAAGACAATGTATTGGTTGTAAAGAACCTAGGGAATGTAATTATTCTTTTGATATATAAATATATATAAGACATATCCGTTCTTTTGAGGCATTTCAATTGAATGTTTATGTGAACTGTAGCACTGTGTAGCACCATCTGTCGGGTTGGAAGATACTCGAATTTGGGGTCGTCACAGGTTGGTATCAAAGCATTAGGTTTTAAAACTTAAGGGGGGGGGGGGAAATAAAACCTTAAGTTATAACCTTAAGAAGAGTCAAAGAATAAAAGATGGAAGTTAACCTTATAAAAAATGCATTATATATGTTATGTGTTTTTATTATTCTACTAACGAGTACTAATTAAACTTTTGTGTTGTTGTAGATGTTAGGAGAAAATAGAGACGTACATGTAGTCAGTGAAGAATTGGTTAATCTGGTAGAGATTATACCGAGTCCCAGAGCGGCAGATCCCGAGATTGTGGTGGTTGAGTCTGGAGACTCATAAAGTTTAGATCTCATGTCAGTGTTTGATGGCATGATAGATGAAGAAGTGGAAGCAAAGTGTCCTTGACCCGAAGTAGCTATAGCAGAGAGACCGCTCGGGGAGTCAATGATGTCATTATTCATGTCGGTGATAGATAGGAACATCCACTCTTGCCGGGAGGTTAAGGAGTCAAGGGCGAGCTCAAGTTGTTATAGAGGATAAGACGGACGTGGAGTCCATGTGGGAGCAGGAACATGATGAAAGGGTTTTGGCCAAGGACAAGGTCCATGGGTTGAAACAGGAGGTCTTTCAGCTCAGGGAAGAGCTAAAGACCAAGAAAGCAGAAGAGATAGGGAGAATGTCCTATATTCATAGGAATTCTCATGAAGATTTCGATTCTTGAGTGTTGGTTACCCCAGAGAGGCAGAAGCGATACACGGCATACTATCGGTAGTGATATTATTATGCTTGGCCGGTCTTGCCAAGGCGGATTTTGAAAATGCCTTAAGGCAAATGTAATCTAGTAGTGGCTATAGTAGTTAGATATGTACATATTTTTGTATCTAGTAGTGACGTAAAACCCTCTTTTGTATAATCAAGGGTAGTCTTTTGTAAATCCCAATTTTTGGAAAGCAATGGCGGGAAAGTAATGTATGAGGCTTAGGCTGTGTTATGTAACCGATGTAGTATTATACTATAATGAATTAATATAAGTTTCTTTTTCTGAAAAATGTTGAGTAACGAATGTTTAAGTTATTGTTTAATATTGAATAATAACTAACTGGCAGGAAATGAATAATAAGGAAATATATGTTCATTGTAACAGCAAAATGCCGCCAAGAAGAGTACCACGTAACCAAGGTGCGAATACAAATCAACCGGAGGGAGGTCTGGTTAACCCCATACAAGAATTTTTGAACCTTTTCACTGCAACGTTTAATCAAACTGGGGCTAATATCCCCGTAAATCCTGGTGTAGTACGAGCTACTACATTCAAGGACTTTCAGAGTGTGGGTCCGCCAAAGTTCAAAGGAACTACGGACCCTATCAAAGCCCAAACGTGGGTGAAGGAGATTGAGAAGGCATTTGTGATAGCAAATGTCGATGAGGCCCAAAAGGTTGCCTTTGCAACCTACATAATGAAGGGAGAGGCCAACTTTTGGTGGGAGGCCAATCAGGCTAGGGCCGGAATAGATGTGATAACGTGGGTGAGGTTCAAGGAAATATTTTATGAGAACTATTTTCCCACGAGCATGCAGGGAAGGATGGAGATGCGGTTTTGGAGTTGAAGTAAGGGGACATGACGGTTCCCCAATATGCCGCCAAGTTTAATGAACTGGCAAGGTTCGCTCCACACCAAGTGGATACCGAGGTGAGGAAAGCTCGACGGTTCGAGCAGGGCTTGAAACCCTGGCTCTATAACCGTATCTCTGTGTTCCAAAGTACTTCCTTTGGAATCATTTTAGAGAAGGAAATAATTGTCGAAGGTGGTAGCGAGGCATTGAGCCAATACCACAAGGACAAGAAAATCAAGGGAAAGGTGGATGGGGGAATAAAAGTTGAAGGTGCCAGCGGGAGTGGCGAGGGTTATAAGAGGAAGATAGTTAGCTTTGGGAATACCGGAGTGAAACAAGGAGACCTAAGAGGAGGATGGAGGTCTGCAAGACCTGTGGAAAGACTCATTTAGGAGTCTATCTCAAAGGTAAGGCCGTGTGTTATAAGCTGAGATGTGAGGGGCATATTAAGCCAAGCTGTCCAAGCAGAAGAAGAATCATGGATGCTTTGTATGTGGATCAGTGACCACATGGCAAAAAGAACTTCCCAAAGAAGGGATGAGACGAGAATAGGGGCACCAATAGTGGTAAGTTAACTATTGGGGGTCTAGTGCAGCTGGGTAGGCCGATGGCCCGTACCTTTAATATGACCGTCCAAGACGCAATGGCCTCGGGGGATGTAGTCACAGGTATTATTCTGATCAACGACTTAAATGCATACGTGCTGTTTGACTCGGGTGCTACTTGTTCATTTATAGCATATGATTTTGCTAGACGATTAGGATTACTTCCTGAAAAATTGCCTATACCTTTAAATATTAAGGTAGTAAACGAAGAGATAATTCCTGTTGAGGATATTCATAGGAGTTGTTGCGTAGACATTCGAGGTTATAAATTATCGGTAGATCTAATACCGATAAAGTTAGGAGAATTCGACGTAATCCTCGGAATGGATTGGTTGATTAATCACGAGGCAATTATAGATTGTCAAAAGAAATGCGTAAATATTAAAACATTAAAACAATCTCATGTAATATTTTACGGGAATAAATCGCTGGGACGTTCATGTTGTCTTACCATGACATAAACTAGGAAATTATTGAGGAAGGGGTGTGTAGGCTATTTGTGTCATGTGGTTGATACCCAGAGAGTGGGAGCGACCATGGAACAAATACCTATAGTGAGTGAGTTCATGGATGTATTTCCAAGTGAGTTGTCGGGTCTTCTGCCGGATAGAGAGACCGAGTTCGTAATAGATATTGTGCCAGGAGCGGCACCAGTTTCCAAGGCACCGTATCGTATGGCGCCAGTGGAGATGAAGGAGTTGATGGATGCGATTGCAAGAATTATTGGATGAAGAAGTACATTCAACCGAAAGTGTTTTCTATGGGGAGCACCCGGTAATCTTTATTTGTTAAGAAGAAGGTCGGATCGTTAAGAATTTGTATCGACTACCGAGAGTTGAATAAGTTAACGATAAAGAATAAGTATCCATTGCCGGGATCGATGATCTTTTGATCGGTTGAAAGGGCAAAATATTTTTCAAAATAGATTTAAGGACGGGGTATCATCAGCTGAAGGTTAGAAATGAAGACGTGCCAAAGACAGCATTCAGGACTCGTTATGGTCATTACTAGTTTCTGGTGATGTCATTTGGGTTGACTAATGCACCTGCTGCATTTATGGATATGATGAACATAATGTTCAAACAATATTTGGACAAGTTCGTTGTGGTGTTTATTGATGATATTCTAGTCTACTCTAAGACGCCAGAAGATCATACTGAACACCTAAGAATAGTGTTGGAGACATTAAGGAAGGAGAAGTTATATGCGAAGTTCACTAAGTGTGAATTTTGGTTAGAGAGGGTAAAATTTTTAGGTCATGTTATTAACCATGAGGGGATTTCAATAGATCCAGCGAAGGTGGAAGCCGTGATGGATTGGGAACAACTAAAAACGTCGATCGAGGTATGGAGTTTCTTAGGGTTAACGGGTTATTATCGGAGGTTCATTCAGGACTTTTTGAAGATAGCTACTCCACTGACTAACTTGATGAGGAAGACGGTGAAGTACGTATGGACTGAGAAATGCGAAGATTGTTTTCAAGAACTGAAGAAGAGGTTGAGTGAAACGCCTGTTTTGTCATTGCCCGGTGACACATGAAATTTCGTAGATTATAGCGATGCTTCGCATAGAGGACTTGGTTGCGTGCTCATGCAGCATGGCAAGGTCATTGCGTATGCATCTAGGTAGTTGAAGGATTATGAGAAAGTTTACCCTACTCATGATGCAGGCTGGTCATGGTGGTGTTTGCCTTAAAGATATGGCGACATTATCTTTATGGGGGAAAAGTGTGAGATATACACGGACCACAAGAGTCTAAAATATATCTTCACACGAAGGAGTTGAATATGAGAGCAGAGGAGGTGGGTGGAGTTGATAAAGGATTATGATTGTGAAATCTGTATCACCCCGAAAAAGCGATGTAGTGGGCCGGCGCCTTGAGTAGAAAGGGTCGGGAGAAGTTGTCTATGTTAACAGCTCAAACTGAGTTAATAACAGAGATGGCTAGGATGGAGTTAGAGGTGAAGTTGACAATTGAGGCGGATCAGAGACTGTTTGTGATGGAGATTCAGTCTACCATCGTAGAGAGAGTTAAGGAGGTGTAGCTCAAAACCGATGAGTGTGACCAGATGAAGAAGCGGTTGACCAATGAAAAAGATATCAAGTTTAGTCTTGATAATGAGGGATTATTAAGATTTGAGGGAAGAATGTGGGTTCGAATGAGGCGGAATTAAAGGAGCAAGTTTTACAAGAGGCTTTCATAGTTAAGGTACTCGATTCATCCTGGTAGCACTAAGATGTATCAAGACCTTGATAGAGTTTTTTTGGTGGTAGAACATGAAGAGAGAAATAGTGAGTATGTGAGTAGGTGCTTGACTTGTCAAAGAGTTAAAGACGAACATCAACGACCAAGTGGCTTGTTACAGTCATTGGAGATTCCGGAGTGGAAGTGGGAGCATATCACGATGGACTTTGTGGTGGGACTTCCGACGACTCAGAAGGGATATGATGCAATTTGGGTAATAGTGGGCCGGTTGACGAAGTCGGCTCACTTTTTGCCAATTCGAATTAAGTATAACTTAGATCATTTAGCTACACTCTATGTTAAGAAAATTATTTCCAGACATGGAGCACCTGTTTCGATAGTGTCAGATTGTGACCCACGATTCACATCGAACTTTTGGAGAAGTCTTCAAGAGAAGTTGGGGACGCAGTTGAAGTTGAATACGGCATATCATCCACAAAATGATGGACAGAGCGAGAGGACAATTCAGACGTTAGAAGATATGTTGAGACCTTGCGTCATGGATTTCAAGGGTAGTTGGGATGATCATCTACCATTAGTAGAATTTGCGTATAACAACAGTTATCATGCAAGCATAGGTATGCCGCCCTATGAAGCTTTATATGGGAGAAAGTGTCGAACACCATTGTATTGGGATGAAGTGGGAGAATGCCGAATGCTAGGACCAAAATTGGTGCAGCAAACAGCGAATGTCGTGAAGTTGATACGTGTCGTCAGAATGAGTGACTCAAGGCAGAGACGGAAGAAATACGTGAGACTTACATCGAGAGAATAGAGAGTTTGAGGTAGGCTCGTACGTATTTCTAAAGGTATCTCCCTGGAAAGGAAAGATACGCTTTGGAAAGAAGGGAAAACTAAGCCCAAGGTTTATAGGACCTTTTGAGGTATTAGAACGGGTAGGTGAGGTAGCTTATAGGGTAATGTTACCTCCAGACTTAGAGCGAATACATAATGTAATTCACGTTTTAGTGATACGTCCTTACAAACAGGATTACAAGAACGTGATAGAATTTGAGCCTATTCAAATTGAGAAGGATTTAATATATGAAGAGATGCAGATTCAAATCATCGATAGAAAAGAGCAAGTTTTGCGAAACAAGGTAATATCGCCAGTAAAGGTGTTATGGAAGAATCACGATGCCGAGGAAGCAACGTGGGAATTAGAAGAGAAGATAAAGAAGAATTATCTTCTTTTGTTTGAGTAATGTAGGGCGAGATTCTTGGGACAAAATCTTTATAAGGGGGGAAGAATGTAACGACCGAGAAATTCGGATCCTTTGTAAAACACTTAAAAGAATTAAATAATGAATAAAATAATATTATTTGTTATTATATGTGTTAATAAGATGTATGTCGTTCTATAACCTAGAAACACCGGAATATCGTAGTATTTGAACCACGTGAATGAATTAAAGTGTTTGAATTTCCAAGACGAAAATAAATGTTTTTCGAGAAAGTTTACGAAAAACACTATTCACCATTTATCGCTCGGGAATTATTTTTGAACTTCCGAGAAATACGTAATGTTAGAATATCGAAGAGAGATGGATTATGTAATAATAATCTAAGTATTGAAAACGCAATAATTCGCATGCGGCCTTAAATTGAGAATGTATGTATTAAAACTAATGAAATGAATTAATGTAACTTGGTATAAAATATAAGTCCGTAAGCTTAAAGGTGTGAACCTATGTGGGATTTATGCTAAGCCCAAGTGATTTATTATAATGCAAGCCCAACAAGGAATTAGCTAGATTAATTAGTCAAACCTAAGCCCAAAGGATGATCCAATGGGTAAAGCAATGATCCATGGTGCAACCCATGGGTGAACTTGGAGAGCAAGACCGTTATGTGGTAAGCAAGGAAAATGAGTGATAAACAAGATTACTTAGGGCTTAAGTTAGGAATAGTAAGGAGGTTAGTTAATGAGGTGGGTTGCCTAATGACCTAATTGCCCTAACCTTGAAAGTTCTATAAATAGCAAGCCCTTTAATTCATTTGAGGTTTGTTATTTCATCCAACAAACTCTCTCTCAAACAACTTATTTGTTAGAGCCAATAAACACTTTGAAGTTTAATTTTCCTTTGCTAGATTTTCAAGAGAAGAGAAGTACAAGTAGTCTTCAAAGGTAATTAATATTATCTCTTCTATCTCTATCATACTAGGATGATAAGAGAAGTGTAATCTAATGAAGTTAGATACTAAGAACATGTCATAAGTCATTGATGAATGAACTTAAGCTGAATAAGTTGAATAAGCAACTTGAACCTAAATAAGTTGATGAACTTGGGAAGAACTTGCCATATGTTGTCATATGATGTTAGTATGTTCAAAATAGTTTGAAAATGTTGATTGATGGACTTAAGTTCATAGTAAGTTATAAGCATGAGAATTTGTAATTAATAAGATGAATAAGTCATTGACTTATGAGAATAAGTCAAAACCTACTTTGATAATAAGTTGGTTTAATAAGTAACTTGAAATGTCTATATGTTGATTAAAATCCACGTAGAATGATTAGTAATGAGGTTTCGCCAGAATTTACACGATTGGATGACAATCGTCAAATTCGTGAAATTCTCGGAATGGAAGTCGTATTTTGTGTTTGAAGTCGTAAACGTTTGTTTTCGATGGAGACAAGTCATATTTGGCATTATAGAGTTGCGGATTCGAAAATAGTCGGATTCAGACTTAGAACGAAGAAACGAGCGTTGAACGTTCACGAACGTTTATCGTTTTCGTTAAATTGGACTAATAGGTGAAATTTTAGCAAACGAAATAAAATAGATAAAATTCTTGCATAAACGTATAGAGTATGTAATTTGTGACCCGTAGGCTCTTGAACGAGTCAATTCGGACTTATAACGAAGAAGTTATGAGTCTGGGAATCTCAACTTTTGAAAAATCTGTCCAAAGTTTCTGTGACACAGAGTCCGCGCTGTGATGCGACTCAAAGTCACTTAGTCGGCGCTGCAGCACCAAAGTGACCTTAGTCCCCTGCAAACTCACGCCGCAGCACGACCAGTAACAAAGGTGTTAGATTTGTAATATTCATAACGCAATCAAATTGCATAAAAAGTGCGGAAGCGTGTAAAATCAGAGTTTAAAAAAATTTACAAACCATATACCCGGATCACCCTTTATGCATAATTATTAATTAAACGAAAAGATAAAGAATAAAATCATACCCTTGAAGATCGAGCTTCCTCGTGTACAAGTTCACCTCCAAATCCTTTCGCTCAATCTTGAATCCACCATGGGGTTTTGTTCCTTCCTTTGATCAACGTTAGCCACCCATATGTTTGGCCTCAGAGGTGATCCACCAAGGAATAATAATGATTCAAGAAAAGGGTGGTTGGCTAAACCCTAGTTTTTCTATCTCTATAGAAAGGTGTACTCTCCCAACAATGGAATTATGTCGTATGTTGAAAAGTCAACAACCCCCACCACCCATAATAAGACTCCTCTTATTTATAGATGTGGGCAACCCACCTTAACAATTAAGGAATTGGGTTTTAATTAATTAATTCTTTTAATTAATTAAGCTCCCTAATCTTATTAGGATAATTAATTAAACTCCTTTAACTAATTTTCCTTCCTAATCTAATTAGGAATAAATGAGAGTACTTATATTAAATTAATTCCTAAACTCTTTTAGAAATTAAAATAATAATAATTGTAATAATATTAATAAGACTCCTCTTATTAATTTATATTTAATATTTCTAAAATATTAAATAATAAATATTAAGCTATTTAATTTATTCTATCACCATAGATTAAATTAAATATACATAACATATTATTACGATTATGTCATTTACTTCTTAAATAATTATTCTTCCTTTTATGGTGTTACCCTTTAGGTTCTCCATATTAAACCTAGGTTGTGAATAAATCAATTAGAACAATTCTAATCTTATTTAAATAAATAAATTAAACAATTAATTTATTTAAATAATATTTATTCTACAATAGGATAAGCCTCCCCAAGCGATCAACGACTTTTCCAGATAATATAGATTTCAACATTAATCATTAAAGAACCTTTGAGTAAATAGTTACTGTGACAATTCAATCCTTCCACCATACAATGTCCCAATTAAATATAAGACATGGAATTATCGTCAAGTCTTATTTTATTTAATTATATGTATTTCGATCCTTAAATGCACAACTCAAATAATGCAAATTAGAAACTCCTTTCTAATTTCATTCGCCTTGCCAAGGACTCTTTGGGTTGTCATTTATCGAATCACATAGGACATTTCTCTTCTTTATTAGAAGTGGTAGATTCTTTATTGATCATACATTATCTCCATGTACAACTTATTATACCCAAGCATACCCTTTGATATACCCTAAGGGTCTTAAGGAATAAGTCAAAGTATAAATCATCATACACAAGATACTATGATGATCTCAAGTCCAAGGATTACTTGTACTACTATCACTACAGAATTCCTATCGACAGCAAATAAAACTCCATTAGGTATTCCTTAATGAAGCCAACGCTCAATTGAACTTATTCTCTAATAAGCACCTACATACTTGCTTTAGTGTCTCCACACAAATGATCATGAGATCAATCATCCTCATCCAATGAAAAGCAACGATGTACCAATCTATCCGGATTCACTAATCCCCAATTTAGTAATCCAATGATTGGGAACTATTTTAGTTTTAAGCTTTCTAAGAATTTAGATCTCATTAGAATGATCATCATCATTATTCTAAAAGCATTACTTAAAACTATGGGTTTATCACATATTATAAAACAAGATCATGTAGATAATTAAAAGCCTTTAATAAATTAATACTTTTTATTAATAAATGAATAAGATTGTTACAAAGTATATGCTTTATCATCAAACATGATTGGCTTGTGTGCATACTACTTTCAATCTCCCACTTGCACTAAAGCCAATCGTCATGGTATCTCATACTCTTCTTCTTCTAAGTGACGATTATCCCATTGTTGGATAAACTTTAGTTAATGGATACGTAATGTTGTTCTTGAGAGTCCACTAACTCTATAGTGATTTCCCATCTTTCAATGATTCTAATAATCAAATGAAAGTGCCACAACACATGTTTAGATCCAAGATGAGACTTAGGAACTATTCCTAGTTCTCAGAATGAACTTTTAATCCAAACAATCAACTTGCAAACTTCATTTATAGCTATATACTTTGTCTTTATTACTAAACCAAAGAACTCTTTTCTTTGTTTGGATCCTTTCAATTCATCGCACCACTATTCAAGGTAACACTTTACCTTAAAGTGGATTTTCGGTCGTCTTGGTCTGTCGAAAAACTTGAGTCTGTAAAGCCCTCTAGTTTTAATTCAGACCCACCATGTATGTTCACATCCTTAGTGCCGGTTAAGAACTTTAAGATGTTTTTCATTGTCTTACAATGATCTTCTCCAGAATATGACCGATCAACATCGTGTCTCAGATATTTCATTTCATACATGATTGTCACTCATGCGATCTCTCTTTTGGAGTCTATGGGGACTATTAAGAGATAGACTCCATAGCTCATCTACATGAGACATCTCATGGAGTTTGCCATGCTAAACGACTTTAGCATCAAATGAATATACGTTCTTTGGGTTAAGTCGAGCATCCTCTTAAATCTATCTATATAGATTTATATCCCCAATTAAGATACTCTTCCAAATCATTCATGGAGGAATGTTTAGACAACTTTATCTTTACTTGATCAGTAGCATTAGTATGTCATTCCTTATCCGTAGTATATCAACATATAGTACTAGGAATGTCACGATGCTCCCACCAACCCTTTTGTACACACTAGGTTCATTCTTATTTTTGATAAAATCAAACTCTTTTGATTGCCTCATCAAAACGAATGTTCCATATTTGAGAAACTTGCTTCAATCCATTTCTCTGAGTGTCTACAACACTTACCTCATCGTGTGTAACTGGATCATCATCTTCTATGATGTGTACCTCATCATCATCATCTATAATGAATCCATACCTCCTAGGTATCTTCTATGACTATTCCGTAATTCACGATTCAACAGGGTACAATAGGTCTATCTACAGGTTCCTCTTATTTGACTTATAGTGTTTTGTGGTTCTTGAACTCTTCAAGATCTATTATCCTCCCACTAGCCCCTTCAATGATAAACACCTTTATCTTAGAAGGCAGCGTGTTTCGCAACAAACACCTTTTGCTAAGTAGGATTATAGAACATATACCCTAAACTTACTTTAGGATGTCCCACAAATCAGATTTGTCAAATCTTGTCCCAAGCTTATCCTTTGAAAACCTTTTCACATAAGTTGGACAACCCCTTATCTTAACATACTTAAGATTAGGAATCCTCCTCCCATCCATAACTTTTATGGAGTCTTTAAATGGATTTTGAGGTTACCTTTTTCGTAGATATGCGTACCATTTCTAGGACATTATCCCGAAGGATATTGGAATGTCGATAAAATCATTATGGACCGCACCATGTCCAACAAGGTACGATTTTTCATTCAGATACATCAATCAATTATTCGTGATATCAGGGATGTGTCCATTATGAGAAAACCATTTGAGATGATCTAGAAACTTATTGCACAAGTATTTATTCCTTGATCTAATCAAAGAATCTTAATACTTTGCCAATTTATTTTCTTCAATTCTTTGAACCTTTCAAATAATTCACACTTGTATTTCAAAGAAATACACACATTCAACTCTTTGAATGATCATCTCCTTTTCTTATACTAATTTGTTCAATATGCAAAATTATTTTCATGTAAGTCAAGTATACAAAATTTATTAAGTAATATTCCTGGTTCTATACAAAACATTATTATTATAAATAGAACAACAATTGTTCTTAATTATAATACCAAAAATTTTATCATTCAACAATAAAATGGAAATAATATTTTAACAAGAACCGGAATACAATAACAACTTATTGACTTAATAGATTTGCTCGTAGGATTGCTAAACTATAAGTTTCTATGGCTAATGCAAACAACCTTTGCTTCATTTCCCACACATAGGATTACTTATATTTGTTTAGCTTTCTACTGCTTGGTCCTTTCATAAATCTATATTTATGATAACCAAAGTCGGTATCCAATACCCAAGTAGAACCTTGACTTAAAGAAAAATTTATTTCAATCATGAACAAAATCGTATTATAATTCAAACTTCACTAAGCTTCTTTGGTTAGCCTCTCGCAAGATGCTTCTCATGATTTGTTTCCAGTGTCCAAAGCTTATTGCGGTGGAAGCAAACTCCTTTGCTATCCATATCGCTTTTGTTCTTATTATCCTTTGTTTATGCCTTTCTATTTACCTTCTTTGAATCGTTCTTTATTTGAGAAGATCCTTTGGCCCCTACCAAGAAGACTTGATCTTTCTTGGTATGAAAGTGACTCTCAACATTTTTCAACATGTTAAGCAAATCAAAGAAAGTCGATATCTAGCTTGTTCATATGAAAAATTCACAACAATTGTGAAAGGAGTCAGGGGAGTGAGTGCAAGATCAAATCTTGGCTCAACTCTCCATCCATGACAAAACCAGTTGTCCTAATTGATCAATCAAATTGATTATGTTAAGAACTTTTGTCTGCATTTATAGTGCCATTGGCTATTCTAGATCGGAAGAGCTCCTTAGATATCTCGATATCTATCACCCTACTTTCCTCACCATCAACTACTTAATGTGCGGGAATATAGTAGGAGCATTCATAGTTTCATCTTTGACGCTGAAGCTCGTTTACTCGTGGATGCGAGCATGATGCATTGAAAGCCAATCATGCATCATCTTGCCACTTTCTAAAAGTAGCAATCTCTTCCTCGAGGCATTATCTCGCAACCATTGCAGTAGGATAGGCATATTAAGGATATAAGATAGCTTTTTAGCTATGAGAACTATTCTCAAATTCCTTAACCAATCCGTTTAATTTTGGCCTCGATTAACTTAGCATCTAATATGCTTTAAAGTGATAGTAATTTAGACATTGTAAAATTCTGTAAATGAATTTGTAATTAACAACATTTTAACATACATTCTTTTATTAATTACCAAAATAATTTAGGTCTTGTTTTAAATTGGTATCTCCCACTATTTTCTTCAAATAATATTACCCTCACTTATATAGTTCTAAGCAAAATCTAATTAAAGATTTGCTAGTGAGAATAAGGATCCCATTTCAAATGTATATAGCCTTGTGGTGACACAACAAACTATATATAAATAAATAGGTAGACAACTTTTGTCAATTACATCAACTATGCAACTCCTTGTATTTTGCCTCTTAGATTATTTTGATCAAGTGGTGGCACATCCGAATCAAAATTATCTAAGTTAAGTCCAACCTAGCACTCCATATATTCAAAAAAGAAAATATCATCCTTGTGGTGACACAACAAAACAATATTGTTCAATTTTCTTTATAAGCATCAAATGTGATAAATTAACATCTTAAATACTTAATACTTGCCTTGTGGTGACACAACAAACTCATATTAAATATTTAATACTCTATTAATTTTATCATGCTAGAAGGCGACGTTTGATATTCCAAATATCTTTGAACGCTTAGGACTTAATATAAAAATTATGAGAGGGTTTGTTATTAATTTTCTCTCATCTTGTTTTAGCAGCATTTATATATATATATATAAAATCGCGTCATATATTAATAAACATGTGAAGCATGTTTGCATAATATATAATATATATATAGTATAGCATGCACATATAGAATACTATATTCTACCGGATTGATTATGGACTTTTATTCTAGTTTGGTTCACTAGAGCCACCAAGTGAACCAAAAGGTCAAACCCTGGGGTGCAAGAAATAATATTTAAATATAACTATTACATTTAAACCCTGGGCTCCATTACAAACGGGTCTTCAAGTGCTTCTTGTACCTTGATCTCTAATTCTTCAAAATAATTCTAAATATTCCTATTACAAAACTATTTAAAATAAATAGAAACCTTGATCGTGAATAAGGGAAGTACATAGGAGGGAGTTAGAATTTACATTAAGAAAAATTAGAGAAGACGAGGTACGCAGACCCCATTTAATAAAACCCATACATTCATGCATCCAACTAAAATAAAATCCAATCGCATTGGTCAATAGTCCATAATCAATCCCATTTATTATCATACACATCACCATATGCATCAATAAATAATATTCATCTTATGAATAATAAACATTTAATATATATATTGATATTATTTAATGGGCAAATTTAGTTAGTATAAAATCTATTTTTGAATCAAAATAAACTCCTTTATTTTAATCCAAATTTAAATCAAAATAAAACTATTTTATTTTAATTTATCTAATTTTGAATAAAATAAACTATTTTATTTTAATCAAAATCTTTAATCAAAATAAACTCCTTTATTTTAATTAATTATGGAATCCAATTCCAAGTAAAAAAAAATCTTTAATTAAAATAAACTCTTTTATTTTAATTAATTATGGAATCCAATTCATCAATAAAAAATCTTTTTATTAAAGGAAACACGGATTATCTTTTCCTATTCACAAATAAACTCCTTTATTTTGAATAATATGAAATCTTATTTCATATCTAAATAAACTCCTTTATTTAAGGAAATTAGGATTCTCTTTCCTATTCACAAATAAACTCTTTTATTTTGAATAATATGAAATCTTATTTCATATCTAAACAAACTCCTTTATTTAAGGAAAGATGGATTTACTTCCCTATTCACAAATAAACTCCTTTATTTTAGGAAACATGAAATCCAATTTCAACTCCAATTAGTTATCATGGAATCCAATTCCAACTCTAATTAGTTAGCATGAAATTCTAATTTTAAAATTAAAATAAACCCTTTTTTATTTTAAGATTAAAATAAACCTTTTATTTTAAAATTAAAATAAACTTTTATTTTAAGATTAAAATAATTATATATATATATAATATTCAATTTTAAAATTAAAATAAACTCTTTTTATTTTAATATTAAAATAAACTTTTATTTTAAAATTAAAATAAACATTTTATTTTAATTATAAAATAATTAAGAATATATATATATATATATATATATATATATATATATATATATATATATATATAATATAATAACCGTGAAACTTATTTTATCCATGAAATCCTTGAAAAAAAATCACCGTCATTTCTTTTTTTTTTTTTTTTTAATTATTCCTACCGATTTCCGTATTTTTTTTCTTTATTCTTTAATGATACACTAAATCGAGAGGCTTGCAAAGTTTAAAAATTAAAAAAACCAGGATATGCTTTGAAATTAAAAAATCGCAAAGATGCTTAATTGTTTTTCTCAAAAGGATGTGCTTTGAAATTCTGGTTTTTTTTTTTTTTTTTTTTTATTTATAAATTTTATACAATAAAATTATGCCCAATTAAATTGTTCTAAACACATATCAATATATAAATTAAAACAATTAATAATTTGCATAAAGGTTTGGCTCTGATACCACTGTTAGGTTTGTAATATTCATGCGCAATCAAATTGCATAAAAAGTGCGTAAGCGTGTAAAATCAGAGTTTAAAAAATTTACAAACCATATACCCGGATCACCCTTTATGCATAATTATTAATTAAGCGAAAAGATAAAGAATAAAATCATACCCTTGAAGATCGAGCTTCCTCGGTACAAGTTCACCTCCAAATCCTTTTAGCGTTCAATCTTGAATCCACGGGTTTTGGTTCCTTCCTTTGATCGGCGTTAGCCACCCATATGTTTGGCCTCTAGAGGTGATCCACGAGGAATAATAAATGATTCAAGAAAAGGGTGGTTGGCTAAACCCTAGTTTTTCTATCTCTATAGAAAAGGTGTACTCTCCAACAATTGGAATTATGTCGTATGTTGAAAAAGTCAACAACCCCACCACCCATAATAAGACTCCTCTTATTTATAGATGTGGGCAACCCACCTTAACAATTAAGGAATTGGGTTTTTTTAATTAATTAATTCTTTTAATTAATTAAGCTCCCTAATCTTATTAGGGATAATTAATTAAACTCCTTTAACTAATTTTCCTTCCTAATCCAATTAGGAATAAATGAGAGTACTTATATTAAATTAATTCCTAAACTCTTTTAGAAATTAAAATAATAATAATTGTAATAATATTAATAATAAGACTCCTCTTATTAATTTATATTTAATATTTCTAAAATATTAAATAATAAATATTAAGCTATTTAATTTATTCTATCACCATAGATTAAATTAAATATACATAACATATTATTACGATTATGCCATTAACTTCTTAAATAATTATTCTTCCTTTTATGGTGTGACCTTTAGGTTCTCCATATTAATAGGTTGTGAATAAATCAATTAGAACAATTCTAATCTTATTTAAATAAATAAATTAAACAATTAATTTATTTAAATAAATAATATTTATTCTACAATAGGGATAAGCCTCCCTAGCGATCAACGACTTTCCGGATAATATAGATTTCAACATTAATCATTAAAGAACCTTTGAGTAAATAGTTCTAAAATAATTCAATCCTTCCACCATCTGATGTCCCAATTAAATATAAGACATGGAATTCTTTGTCAAGTCTTATTTTATTTAATTATATGTATTTCGATCCTTAAATGCACAACTCAAATAATGCAAATTAGAAACTCCTTTCTAATTTCATTACGCCTTGGCCAAGGACTCTTTGGGTTGTCATTTATCGAATCACATAGGACATTCTCTTCTTTTATTAGAAGTGGTAGATTCTTTATTGATCATACATTATCTCCATATGTACAACTTATTATACCCAAGCATACCCTTTGATATACCCTAAGGGTCTTAAGGAATAAGTCAAAGTATAAATCATCATACACAAGATACTATGATGATCTCAAGTCAAGGATTACTTGTACTACTATCACTCTGAGAATTCCTATTGCGAGCAAATAAAACTCCATTAGGTATTCCTTAGCGAGCCACGTTCGATGAACTTATTCTCTAATAAGCACCTACATACTTGCTTTAGTGTCTCCACACAAATGATCATGAGATCAATCATCCTCATCGATGAGCAAGCAACGTATGTACCAATCTATCCGGATTCACTAATCCCCAATTTAGTAATCCAATGATTGGGAACTATTTTAGTTTTAAGCTTTCTAAGAATTTAGATCTCATTAGAATGATCATCATCATTATTCTAAAAGCATTGCTTAAAACTATGGGTTTATCACATATTATAAAAGCGACATCATGTAGATAATTAAAAGCCTTTAATAAATTAATACTTTTATTAATAAATGAATAAGATTATTACAAAGTATATGCTTTATCATCAAACATGATTGGCTTGTGTGCATACTACTTTCAATCTCCCACTTGCACTAAAGCCGATCGTCATGGTATCTCATACTCTTCTTCTCTAAGTGGCGATTATCCTAACATTGGATAAGCTTTAGTTAATGGATATGTAATGTTGTTCTTGAGAGTCCACTATCTCTATAGTGATTTCCCATCTTTCAATGATTCTAATAATCAAATGAAAGTGCCACAACACATGTTTAGATCAAGATGAGACTTAGGAACTATTCTAGTTACGTAATGAACTTTTAATCCAAACAATCAACTTGCGACTTCATTTATAGCTATATACTTTGTCTTTATCACTAAACCGGCAACTCTTTCTTTATTTGGAACCTTTCAATTCACGCACCACTTATTCAAGGTAACACTTTACCTTAAAAGTGGATTTTTACATTAAATCTTAGTGCATGCGAAAAACTTGAGTCAGTAAAGCCCTCTAGTTTTAATTTAGACCCACCATGAATATGATTCACATCCTTAGTCTTGGGTTAAGAACTTTAAGATGTTTTTCATTGTCTTACAATGATCTTCTCCGATAATATGACCGATCAACATCGGTCTCGTATATTTCATTTCATACATGATTGTCACTCATGCGATCTCTCTCTTTTGGAGTCTATGGGGACTATTAAGAGATACACTCCATAGCTCATCTACATGAGACATCTCTTGGAGTTTGCCATGCTAAGCGACTTTAGCATCAAATGAATATCGTTCCTTGGGTTAAGTCGAGCATCCTCTTAAATCTATCTATATAGATTTATATCCCCAATTAAGATACTCTTCCAAATCATTCATGGAGGAATGTTTAGACAACTTTATCTTTCTTGATTGTAGCATTAGTATGTCATTCCTTATCAGTAGTAGTATATCAACATATAGTACTAGGAATGTCACGATGCTCCTTGACCCTTTTGTACACACTAGGTTCATTCTTATTTTGATAAAATCAAACTCTTTTGATTGCCTCATCAAAATAGAATGTTCCATATTTGAGAAACTTGCTTCAATCCATTTCTACGAGTGTCTACAACACTTACCTCATCGTATGTAACTGGATCATCATCTTCTATGATGTGTACCTCATCATCATCATCTATGATGAATCCATACCTCCTAGGTATCTTCGGTACTATTCCAGATTTATGATTCGGTTGTGGTACAATAGAATTACATCTATAGGTTCCTCTTATTTGACTTATAGTGTTTTGTGGTTCTTGAACTCTTCAAGATCTATTATCCTCCCACTAGCCCCTTGATGATAAACACCTTTATCTTAGAAGGCAAGCGTGTTTTCATAACAAACACCTTTTGCTAAGTAGGATTATAGAACATATACCCTAAACTTACTTTAGGATGTCCCACAAAATGCACTTGTCAAATCTTGTCCCAAGCTTATCCTTTGAAACCTTTTCACATAAGTTGGACAACCCTTATCTTAACATACTTAAGATTAGGAATCCTCCACATCCATAACTTTTATGGAGTCTTGAAATAGGATTTTGAGGTTACCTTTTAAATAGTAGATCTGCACCATTTCTAGGACATTATCAGAAGGATCTTTGGAATGTCGGTAAAATCATTATGGACCGCACCATGTCCAACAAGGTACGATTTTTCATTCAGATACATCAATCAATTATTGCATATCAGGATGTGTCCATTATGAGAAAACCATTTGAGATGATCTAGAAACTTATTGCACAAGTATTTATTCCTTGATCTAATCAAAGAATCTTAATACTTTGCCAATTTATTTCACTTACAATTCTTTGAACCTTTCAAATAATTCACACTTGTATTCAAACAAATACACACATTCAACTCTTTGAATGATCATCTCCTTTTCTTATACTAATTTGTTCGATATGCAAAATTATTTTCATGTAAGTCAAGTATACAAAATTTATTAAGTAATATTTCGGTTCTATACAAAACATTATTATTATAAATAGAACAACAATTGTTCTTAATTATAATACCAAAAATTTTCATTGTCCAACAATAAAATGGAAATAATATTTTTAACAAGAGCTGGAATCTGATAACAACTTATTGACTTAATAGATTTGCCGTAGGGATTGCTAAACTATAAGTTTCTATGGCTAATGCGCAACCTTTGCTTCATTTCCCACACATAGGATTACTTATATTTGTTTAGCTTTCTCTACTGCTTGGTCCTTCATAAATCTATATTTATGATAACCAAAGTCGGTATCAATACCCAAGTAGAACCTTGACTTAAAGAAAAATTTATTTCAATCATGAACAAAAAGCGTATTATAATAGAAACTTCACTAAGCTTCTTTGGTTAGCCTCTGCAAGATGCTTCTCATGAGTTTCTTTCCGGTGTCGGGCTTATTGTAGTGGAAGCAAACTCCTTTGCTATCCATATCGATTTTGTTCTTATTATCCTTTGTTTTTGCCTTTCTATTTACCTTCTTTGAATCGTTCTTCTTTTGAGGAAGATCCTTTGGCCCCTACCGGTAAGACTTGATCTTTCTTGGTTGGAAAGTGACTCTCAACATTTTTCAACATGTTAAGCAAATCGGCCAAAGGCGATATCTAGCTTGTTCATATGAAAAATTCACAACAATTGTGAAAGGAGTTAGGGAGTGAGAGTGCAAGATCAAATCTTGGCTCAACTCTCCATCCATGACAAAACCCGTTGTCCTAATTGATCAATCAAATTGATTATGTTAAGAACTTTTTATGCATCTTTATAGTGCCATTGGCCATTCTAGATCGGAAGAGCTCCTTAGATGTCGATATCTATCGGTCCTACTTTCCTCACCATCAACTACTTGATGTGCGGGAATATAGTAGGAGCATCCATAGTTTCATCTTGTATTTGAAGCTCGTTACTCTCATGGATGCGAGCATGATGCATTGAGCCAATGTGCATCATCTTGCCACTTTCTAAAAGTAGCAATCTCTTCCTCGAGGCATTATCGCAACCATTGCGAGGGATAGGTATATTAAGGATATAAGATAGCTTTTTGATTTATGAGAACTATTCTCAAATTCCTTAACCAATCCGTTTAATTGATGCGATTAATTTAGCATCTAATATGCTTGCGATGATAGTAATTTTAGACATTGTAAAATTTCGTAAATGAATTTGTAATTAACAACATTTTAACATACATTCTTTTATTAATTACCAAAATAATTTAGGTCTTGTTTTAAATTGGTATCTCCCACTATTTTCTTCAAACTATATTACCCTCACTTATATAGTTAAAGCAAAATCTAATTAAAGATTTGCTAGTGAGAATAAGGATCCCATTTCAAATGTATATAGCCTTGTGGTGACACAACAAACTATATATAAATAAATAGGTAGACAACTTTTGTCAATTACATCAACTATGCAACTCCTTGTATTTTGCCTCTTAGATTATTTTGATCAGTGGTGGCACATCCAGAATCAAAATTATCTAAGTTAAGTCAAACCTAGCACTCCATATATTCAAAAAAGAAAAATATCATCCTTGTGGTGACACAACAAAACAATATTGTTCAATTTTCTTTATAAGCATCAAATGTGATAAATTAACATCTTAAATACTTAATACTTGCCTTGTGGTGACACAACAAACTCATATTAAATATTTAATACTCTATTAATTTTATCATGCTAGAAAATGACGTTCGATATTCCAAATATCTTTGAGCGCTTAGGACTTAATATAAAAATTGAGGGGTTTGTTATTAATTTGTCTCATCTTGTTTTTTAGCATGCATATATATATATAAAATATCGCGTCATATTAATAAACATCTGAAGCATGTTTGCATAATATATATATATATAGTATAAGCATGCACATATAGAATACTATATTCTACGGATTGATTATGGACTTTTATTCTAGTTTGGTTCACTAGAGCCACCAAGTGAACCAAAAGGTTGAACCCCAAGGGGTGCAAGAAATAATATTTAAATATAACTATTACATTTAAACAGGGCTCCATTACAAAGCGGGTCTTCAAGCGCTTCTTGTCCTTGATCTCTAATTCTTCAAAATAATTCTAAATATTCCTATTACAAAACTATTTAAAATAAATAGAAACCTTGATCGTGATCGAGGGAAGTACATAGGAGGAGTTAGAATTTACATTAAGAAAAAATTAGAGAAGGCGAAGTCTGTGCAGACCCCATTTAATAAAACCCATACATTCATGCATCCAACTAAAATAAAATCAATCGCATTGGTCGATAGTCCATAATCAATCCCATTTATTATCATACACATCACCATATGCATCAATAAATAATATTCATCTTATGAATAATAAACATTTAATATATATATTGATATCATTTAATGGGCAAATTTAGTTAGTATAAAATCTATTTTGAATCAAAATAAACTCCTTTATTTTAATCCAAATTTAAATCAAAATAAAACTATTTTATTTTAATTTATCTAATTTTGAATAAAATAAACTATTTTATTTTAATCAAAATCTTTAATCAAAATAAACTCCTTTATTTTAATTAATTATGGAATCAATTCCAAGTAAAAAAAATCTTTAATTAAAATAAACTCTTTTATTTTAATTAATTATGGAATCAATTCCATAAAAAAAAAATCTTTATTAAAGGAAACACGGATTATCTTTCCTATTCACAAATAAACTCCTTTATTTTGAATAATATGAAATCTTATTTCATATCTAAATAAACTCTTTTATTTAAGGAAATTAGGATTCTCTTTCCTGTTCACAAATAAACTCTTTTATTTTGAATAATATGAAATCTTATTTCATATCTAAACAAACTCCTTTATTTAAGGAAAGATGGATTTACTTCCCTATTCACAAATAAACTCCTTTATTTTAAGAAACATGAAATCCAATTTCAACTCCAATTAGTTATCATGGAATCCAATTCCAACTCTAATTAGTTAGCATGAAATTCTAATTTTAAAATTAAAATAAACCCTTTTTTATTTTAAGATTAAAATAAACCTTTTATTTTAAAATTAAAATAAACTTTTATTTTAAGATTAAAATAATTATATATATATATATAATATTCAATTTTAAAATTAAAATAAACTCTTTTTTATTTTAATATTAAAATAAACTTTTATTTTAAAATTAAAATAAACATTTTATTTTAATTATAAAATAATTAAGAATATATATATATATATATATATATATATATATATATATATATATATATATATATATATATATATATATATAATATATAATACCGTAACTTATTTTATCCATGAAATCCTTGAAAAAAATCACATTTGCTTTTTTTTTTTTTTTAATTATTAGGCCCACGATTTTTGTACATTTTTTTCTTTATTCTTTTTGCATACTGAAAATCGATCGGAGGATGTTTTTAAAATTAAAAAACCGGACATGCTTTGAAATTAAAAAGCTGCAAAGATCTTAATTGTTTTTTAAAAAAACCGATGATATGCTTTGAAAAAAATTTTGCAATTTTTTTTTTTTATTTATAAATTTTATACAATAAAATTATGCCCAATTAAATTTTTCTAAACACATATCAATATATAAATCAAATTAAAAATTAATAATTAGCATAAAGGTTTGGCTCACGATACCAACTTTATTAGGTTTGTAATATTCATGAAACCTTGATCAAATTGCATAAAAAGTGCGGAAGCGTGTAAAATCGAGTTTAAAAAATTTACAAACCATATACCGGATCACCCTTTATGCATAATTATTAATTAAGCGAAAAGATAAAGAATAAAATCATACCCTTGAAGATCGAGCTTCCTCGAGTACAAGTTCACCTCCAAATCCTTTCGCGTTCAATCTTGAATCCACCGGGTTTTGTTCCTTCCTTTGATCGGCGTTAGCCACCCATATGTTTGGCCTCTAGAGGTGATCCACCAAGGAATAATAATGATTCAAGAAAAGGGTGGTTGGCTAAACCCTAGTTTTTCTATCTCTATAGAAAAGGTGTACTCTCCAACAATTGGAATTATGTCGTATATTGAAAAAGTCAACAACCCCACCACCCATAATAAGACTCCTCTTATTTATAGATGTGGGCAACCCACCTTAACAATTAAGGAATTGGGTTTTAATTAATTAATTAAATTTTAATTAATTAAGCTCCCTAATCTTATTAGGGATAATTAATTAAACTCCTTTAACTAATTTTCCTTCTAATCCAATTAGGAATAAATGAGAGTACTTATATTAAATTAATTCCTAAACTCTTTTAGAAATTAAAATAATAATAATTGTAATAATATTAATAAGACTCCTCTTATTAATTTATATTTAATATTTCTAAAATATTAAATAATAAATATTAAGCTATTTAATTTATTCTATCACCATAGATTAAATTAAATATACATAACATATATATTATTACGATTATGCCATTTACTTCTTAAATAATTATTCTTCCTTTTATGGTGTGACCCTTTAGGTTCTCCATATTAAAGGTTGTGAATAAATCAATTAGAACAATTCTAATCTTATTTAAATAAATAAATTAAACAATTAATTTATTTAAATAAATAATATTTATTCTCTGATAGGGATAAGCCTCTCCTAGCGATCAACGACTTTCCGGATAATATAGATTTCAACATTAATCATTAAAGAACCTTTGAGTAAATAGTTCTGCAAATACAATTCAATCCTTCCACCATCTGATGTCCCGATTAAATATAAGACGTGGAATTCTTGTCAAGTCTTATTTTATTTAATTATATGTATTTCGATCCTTAAATGCACAACTCAAATAATGCAAATTAGAAACTCCTTTCTAATTTCATTACGCCTTTCGCCAAGGACTCTTTGGGTTGTCATTTATCGAATCACATAGGACATTTCTCTTCTTTTATTAGAAGTGGTAGATTCTTTATTGATCATACATTATCTCCATGTACTGACTTATTATACCCAAGCATACCCTTTGATATACCCTAAGGGTCTTAAGGAATAAGTCAAAGTATAAATCATCATACACGAGATACTATGATGATCTCAAGTCCAAGGATTACTTGTACTACTATCACTACTGAGGAATTTCTATTGACGGTGCAAATAAAACTCCATTAGGTATTCCTTAGCGAGCCACGTTCAGTGAACTTATTCTCTAATAAGCACCTACATACTTGCTTTAGTGTCTCCACACAAATGATCATGAGATCAATCATCCTCATCCAATGAGCAAGCAGCGTATGTACCAATCTATCCGGATTCACTAATCCCCAATTTAGTAATCCAATGATTGGGAACTATTTTAGTTTTAAGCTTTCTAAGAATTTAGATCTCATTAGAATGATCATCATCATTATTCTAAAAGCATTGCTTAAAACTATGGGTTTATCACATATTATAAAAACAACATCATGTAGATAATTAAAAGCCTTTAATAAATTAATACTTTTTATTAATAAATGAATAAGATTGTTACAAAGTATATGCTTTATATATGATTTTATCATATTTACTTTCAAAAGGGAAACATGATTGGCAATAGGTGATGTCATACTACTTTATGCTATGTTATTCTATCAAATGTTGATAAGGATTTACCAAACTAATATTATTGTGGCTTTCAAAAGTAGACTGAGTATGCTCAAATTGTTTTGTCGTCAAACGACAGGCATGTGAGGTTGCCACAACTTAAATGTATACACATTTAATGAATATAGGTTTGATCAACATAGAGTACTATAGGCTGATCACCTAGACATGCTCGTAAGCTATGCCGGACTTACGGACTTTGTGTCGGGATGTCCTTTTCAAAGTACTTATGAAATGCTTACGGTCTAGAACCAGAATTGATATTTTACTGAATATTGTTGTTGTAAAATGTTTTGAATGAAATATTTTGAATTATCGATAGTACTTCGTAACTATTGTTTAGTTATTGAAGATATATGATTCCTATGTTTCAAGCATGCTATTTTCCTAGAATTTTTGTACTTGCTGAGCTAGTTAGGCTCATTCTTGCTTGAACCATATGAATGCGTTTAAGACCTAATCTGATAGATGGATCCTAAATAAGGATAAAGGAAGGCTAAGGCGAACCCGTAGATTACATATGTAATAGTATAGGTTTTGTAAGGAATAATATTGATATTATGACAAAGACAATGTATTGGTTGTAAAGAACTTGGGGAATGTAAATATTCATTTGATATATATATATATATAAGACATATCCGTTCTTTTGAGGTATTTCAATTGAATGTTTATGTGAACTGTAGCACCGTGTAGCACCATCTGTCGGGTTGGAAGATACCCGGATTTGGGGGCGCCACAAGGTCTCCTCAGATGTTTAGACAAAGATCAAGCCCAAAGGCTTTTGGATGAAATACATGGTGGAGTCTGTGGCCCCCACATGAGTGGCCCCCTCCTTGTCAAAAAAGTCCTCAGGACAGGACATTACTAGCTATCTCTCAAAGCTGATTGCAATGACCACGTCAAGAGATGCTAGCAGTGCCAGATTCATGGGAATGCTATACACGCCCCTCCACGGGAACTCCACAATATGAGTTCACCTTGGCCTTTCTCAATGTGGGGAATGGACGTTATTGGGCCCATTGAGTCTAAAGCCAGTAATGGACATCGATTTATCTTCACCATGATCGACTATTTCACCAAGTGGGTAGAAGCAGTCTCCTTCCCCATGGTTACCAAAGAAGTCATCATTGCTTTCACCAGAAACAATGTCATTTATCGATATGGACAACTAGAGGTGATTGTGTCAGACAATGCTAAGAACCTCAACAACAAAATGATGGAGGAATTATGCAGTAAATTTCACATCAAACATCTTAACTCTGTCATCTATCGTCCGAAGATGAATGGTGCTATTAAAGCGGCTAACAAAAACATCAAGAAGATTATGCAAAAGATGTCTGTCAACCACAAAGATTGGACTGACCTATTGCCTCTTACTCTGAGCCTATAGAACCTCAATGTGTACCTCCACTTGGGCAACCACCTACGCATTAACCTATGGGATGGAAGCAGTGCTCCCCAAAGAAGTAGAAATGGAATCCCTCAGAGTGTTGATAGACGCTCAGCTGGATGAAGACCAATGGGTACAAGACAGGTATCACCAATTGTCTCTAATAAACAAAAGGCGAACCTCGGCTATCTTCCATGGTAGGTTATATCAGCAAAGGATCGCCAGATCCTACAACAAAAAAGTCCTGCTACGGCAGTTTAAACAACATGACTTGGTTTTGAAGAAGATCATTGGCAACCAAGATCAATCTAAGGGAAAATTCGCTCCTAATTGGGAAGACCCGTTTGTTGTCAAGGAAGTATTGACAGGAGGCGCTCTAAGATTGCAAGAAATGGACAGCGATGAATTTCCACAACTCATCAATTCGGACACTGTGAAATGATACTATGTCTGAGGTTTCCATCAAGCAAACATCCTGGTGTTGGATCATCATATCACCAGTCATTCCGATTCTTTAACCATTTACTTTGACAACCCGAAAATTTGGACAATTTTATATAATCTTAAAAGATTGAGTAAAGGTTAAATAATAAATCTAGACATAAAATAAGTGTATGGATTGGACGTTTCTGTAAAGGAATTTTAAGGATTTCAAAATTTTTGGAGAAGAATTTGAATGATTTGATAGACTATAAGTGATAGTCTGATAATGAGGTATATTTAATGTATGAGTTCATAAGATTATGTGTATGTGGTTCTAGTATTTTAATTATATACTAGTGACCTAATCTATGAATTGTGGACCATGTCTCATATTATTAAATTATTTTGAATGACTATGGGAGTAAGTGAATTAAGAATTAATTTGTAGCCCAAGTGTTTATTTAAGCATGAGACTAGTAGTTAATTAATTTAAGAAAAATTAAATTATTGAGCTAGCCCAATATTTAATATAAAGGGAAAGTTTAGTGATGACCCAATTTATTTGGTGGAGGAGCCCAAGCTCATTTTAATTAGTAGACAAAGGAATAAGAAGGTGCAAGCCCAAAAAGAAATAAAAAGGGAACCCAAGCTTGGCCCAATTAAAGTTCACTTAAGGAGGGGCATTATGGTCATTAATTAAGCTAGCTAATATCAACCAAATTGGTGAATGAAGAGGCCATGTGGCAAAAAATTAGAGGAGTAGAAAAAGGAGTGGAATGTAATGATTAGGTAGCTTTAGTAGGTAAACAAACTCCATGAGTTGTCATCTTTTTATTTGGACAACACTTTAGATGTTGCTTGCAAGTTACATCTTGAATAATGAGAGAGAGAAGAGCAAGATATGGAAAGATATGATGAAACACAATTTAATCACTTTAATTTTTCTAGCAAACTTGGTAGTTCATGTGAGCTCTCATTTTTTTTCTCACGTAAATATAGAGAGAGAAAGTGTGAGGGGGTGACAACCCTTCATGGGAAATAGGAGAGAAAAATCTCCATGGTAGAAAAAGAAGATGAAGAAGAAGAAGAAAGGAAGAGGGCCTAAGCTCATGCAACCAAGATTTCTAACCTACTTTGGGTATAGAAGGAAGGAAGCTAAAAAGTCAAGGTACAAAAATTATTTTTAAGGATTTAATTTCTTTTCCTTTTATGGATTTGATGGAGAAAAGGGTTTTGTGATTTGAAAGTTAGGACCCTTTTATTTATGTGTTTTATGTAGATTCATGTATGAATCTAACTTGTTAAAGTATTTAAAGGTGGATCAAAAGGGGAGAAATGAAACTAGGTTTCTAGAAATGTAGAAAACCCTAATTTTTCCTTACCTTGATTGTGTTTTATTTTGTGTTTGATGATTGTTTGATGAAATAGATCATTCATCATGGTAGATCCATGGGTGTATGAGGTATTAATAAGTATTATGATGTGCTATGTTGATTTTATGTGAAAATAGAAAAGTTTTCTTAAAAGACACCAAAGGTTAAAAATCAGATTTTTGTTAAAACGGAACATGAGATTCAAATGAACATATCTCCTAATATATTTCCAATTTTTGAGTGTGGTCAAGTCCTAGAGTTAGATCTATATGTTATCTAACATCTCCAAGTGGAATCACTGAAAAAGGAGTTGTAGATTTCCGTATGGACTATTTTTAGCAAAGGACTCTAAAGCTGCAAAATGACAAAAACAAGTTGCGAAGAACTTTCCAGGGCCTGTTTCGGCCACTTAGTTTGTGCGAAAAATTCTGGACTTTTGGGAAATGAAAATATATGGTATAAGGTAGCTCATGTCCATAAATGAGCTCATTCCGAGTTAAATTGAGCAAGTTATGGCCATTTCAATATTTGGGTTTTTTGGACGAAAATCGCTATAACCGGAGTTCTATAACTCCGATGGCCACGAAATTTAAACTGGAGGGTCACGTTAACATGTATAACATTATGCCAAGAGATGGGAATTTCTGGAGTTAAGCACAAGGTAGCTAATTTCTTAAGGAATTAACTAGAAATTGATTTTTGAAAAATACTTAAGGGAGTTGAAAAATTACGGAAAAATATTTTTTGTGTATGAAATACATGTATATATGTTTGGCCAAATGATAGAAAAATAATAAGTTGATTATTTATTTTCGTGCAAAAGAATAGTGAATTCAGGTTGCTGAAATTGAAGATTTTGAATTTAGGTTGCTGAAATTGAATTTAGTCTGCTAATCTGATTTTGGTTTGCTGAAATATTGATTTTAGGATACTGAAATGTAATCCGGTTTACTGAAATGATATTTCAATTTACTGAAAGGTTGCCTAGATTACTAAGATAACATATAAAGGGATAACTTATGAGTATAAGTTATGACATAATGAAAAGATTATCAAAGTATAATGATAATACTCAGACTAAGGTGTAATGTCTAATGCTTAACTTTGGGAGTGAATGTTAGACAAGTTAATATAAGATGATGAGTTTATAAGTAAGTAAATGAATATGGTGTTAAGATTATCTAATATTTGACTATGTGATTAAGTGTTAAATAGTATTATGAAATAAGGTATGTTATACTAATTAAAAGATCAATCTTATAATTGATAGGTCTTTCATAAGAGATTACATTATATTGCTTAGCGTTAATCAGCGATTCAGGCAAGTTTCCTTAACTCAAACTTGAGTTGTATTTTCAAAGCATGTTAGTGAATTATTATTGTTGATTATTCACGTCTATACTGGTTATTGATTCACATGTTGTGCATGTTGTAAATGTTAATCAGGTATGAAAGGCTGATCACCTTCATTACCATTTGGTCGGGATTAAACATTCATGTTCATTATTGACCATTCATTTTATTGACACAGTCGTTCAACTATGAAAATTTGTTCATGCTCTTTTACAATGTTTATATTGTTGAAAGTTAGCTAGCTTATTGTTCAATTCTTTCAATCATGATATATCCTTAATTAAACTTATGCTTGCTGGGCAAATTTTTTGCTCACCCTTGCTATATCATGATAAAATTTTTAGATTTAGTTAAGGTTGTAGACCTTGGGAATGATGTGTAAAAGTTTATTGTATAAACAAATTATGTTTATATCTTCCGCAATAATTATAGAATTAGTACACCAGTTATTCGTGGTAAAAAACTTGGGATTTGGGGATGTCATGATTAGTATCGTGAGTCAGTAGGTTAGAAACCTTAGGTAGGTGTACCTTAGGCTATAACCGTGGAAATGATGATAAGGAATAAACTCAAATCGAGTTTAAGTGATAAGAAATAAATTTAGAAAATTCATTATTAAGTAAAGAAGAAGATTCAAAGAAGAATCTTTAGAGTTATAAGGATAAGAATCTGGAGTTACCTGACTCCAGTATTAAGAATGAAAAGTGATAATAAATAGACAAAGTCTATAAGATGAAAAGTGTAAAATCATAATATTATATGATTAAAGGAAAAGAAGATCGTAAAATAAAACGATCATAATATCGTTTATAATATGAGATCATAACGTGATGATCGATAAGGTCATAGTAGGAGAAGGATCAATCAAATGATTGAAAACTTTATAATGTAATTGTTATACGATAGTTGTATTTATGAAATGGTACTATGTAAACTCAGAAAAGAGTGGTAAATGTTAAGATACGGATTAAAGAAACTTCGTATTAAGAAAAGAGAAAGTTAGAATTGTGTAGGATTTCAATTGAGGACTCGTGTCGCAATTTGAGTTGTATGATTCCTTGTATGGGCGGGGAATTTGTACTTGGTTTTAGAATCACTTAGCTTCCTGGTCGATATAGTGGTTAGGTTGACCAATTCTTTATATGGACGGGGAATTGTGTGCTTAGCTTCCTATGTTGATTAGTGGCCGAGTTTGGTTTGACAACCACTTAGTTTCTGGTACTGATAATCATTGAAATGTCCGTGTCGCGTTATTTGCTATATATCTGTTAAGAAGGTGATTCTTTTCTCAGGTGTATAACAGATAGGTAGGGTATAGTTAGAGAATGTAAGGTTAAGTACGAGTTCTTAAAACTCATACTTATGGTACATTCGTGACTCATAATTATATGAAATGTTTATGAACCCCTCAGCGAATGGACGCCAAAGGTCTGACTAGGATAAGTTCTTAAACTCATATAATTGTGGAAAGTTCCTGAACTCATAATGTTTGGTAAGTTTGACGAACTGGGTGTAGTTATGTGTGAATAGAGAATTGAAGATGATAGAATTAGATAGCTTTATTAAGAAATGGATCAGTAGAGAAATTGAAGTTGATGATGGAAGTATAGGTATTCCAAATCTTCTAGTTATGCTAGACTTCGAAGTTTTTGACATCAAGCTAAATTCGCACTGATGTGCCTTTCGAGATAAAATGAATTTTTGTTATCAGCAACACATGGTGACACGTGTGTATTTGTGAACTTCGGGACACTGACACATCGTTACCAGTTGCGGCATGATAGCATAAAAAAATGATTTTTGATGATTTTGAGCTGTTTAAAGAAGAGTCTATGCTAATTTGTTTCGGCTAGACAAAAATGATTTGAGATGTCAAAATGTATTTTATATATCATCAATGTATCATGGAACCTGATGCAGAATGATAAAAATGATGGAGTCATCAATGCAGTATTACTTAGTGTGGAATATGATCTAAAGATCGTCAGCCCACTATATTATGATGTAGTATGACAAAGTCACAAAATGACGAAATCCTCAAACGGACTGTAAATACAGTGCGGTATCATGACGTCATAAAATGATTTTAAGAATTTTTAAGGTAATTTATTGCCAACTGAATTTGGCTAGCAATGTTTCGATTGAAATTTGAATTATTAATATGCGTCTAAGCTATTTGATTCAGCTAGACAAATGTTTATGAAAAATTCAAAGTATTTTTGAGAATTTATCCCGAACCAAATTGATTTGGTGCGGAACCTTATGATAAGACTGAGGTGAACTATGTTGTTTGGATAAAATAATCCAATCTAGTAGCGTAAATATTTGCTAGACATGATTGATATGTTATGCATGACGTAAAAGTACGATAGGCTAATTACCTAAAGTACTGGCAACGGTAGTTTACCTTCTTTGTGATTGTAAATATACTAATAATTTACTGTTTTGCGATATGAATATCGTTAAAACTACGTGTTCATGGTCTATATGACCCCTCAGCATTATTTGAAAAGTTTTAACTCCTTAGACTAAAGTCATGGAAGAATGTGATAGTAGCAGAGCTCCTCATATTAGGAAGCAAGTTATACTATTAAATTGAGCATGAAATCAAGTAAGGGTTGATTTGAAAACCTAGTTTTGCTGAATAAAAGGAGTGGTGATTAGTGGACTGTAATTTTGGGGACGAAATTCTTAGAAGAAGGGGTGAATGTGACAATCCAAAAATTTGGACAATTTTATAAAATCTTAAAAGATTGAGTAAAGGTTAAATAATAAATCTAGACATAAAATAAGTGTATGGATGGACGTTTCTGTAAAGGAATTTTAAGGATTTCAAAATTTTTGGAGAAGAATTTGAATGATTTGATATACTATAAGTGATAGTCTAATAATAAGGTATATTTAGTGTATGAGTTCATAAGATTATGTGTATGTGGTTCTAGTATTTTAATTATATACTAGTGACCTAATCTATGAATTGTGGATCATGTCTCATATTATTAAATTATTTTGTATGAATATGGGAGTAAGTGAATTAAGAATTAATTTGTAGCCCAAGTGTTTATTTAAGCATGAGACTGGTAGTTAATTAATTTAAGAACACTTAAATTATTGAGCTAGCCCAATATTTAATATAAAGGGCAAGTTTAGTGATGACCCAATTTATTTGGTGGAGGAGCCCAAGCTCATTTTAATTAGTAGACAAAGGAATAAGAAGGTGCAAGCCCAAAAAGAAATAAAAAGGGAGCCCAAGCTTGGCCCAATTAAAGTTCACTTAAGGAGGGGCATTATGGTCATTAATTAAGCTAGCTAATATCAACCAAATTGGTGAATGAAGAGGCCATGTGGCCAAAAATTAGAGGAGTAGAAAAAGGAGTGGAATGTAATGATTAGGTAGCTTTAGTAGGTAAACAAACTCCATGAGTTGTCATGTTTTTATTTGGACAACACTTTAGATGTTGCTTGCAAGTTACATCTTGAATAATGAGAGAGAGAAGAGCAAGATATGGAAAGATATGATGAGACACAATTTAATCACTTTAATTTTTCTAGCAAACTTGGTAGTTCATGTGAGCTCTCATTTTTTTTCTCACGTAAATATAGAGAGAAAAAGTGTGAGGGGCGGCAACCCTTCATGGGAAATAGGAGAGAAAAATCTCCATGGTAGAAAAAGAAGATGAAGAAGAAGAAGAAAGGAAGAGGGCCTAAGCTCATGCAACCAAGATTTCTAACCTACTTTGGGTATAGAAGGAAGGAAGCTAAAAAGTCAAGGTACAAAAATTATTTTTTAAGGATTTAATTTCTTTTCCTTTTATGGATTTGATGGAGAAAAGGGTTTTGTGATTTGAAAGTTAGGACCCTTTTATTTATGTGTTTTATGTAGATTCATGTATGAATCTAACTTGTTAATGTATTTAAAGGTGGATCAAAAGGGGAGAAATGAAACTAGGTTTCTAGAAATGTAGAAAACCCTAATTTTTCCTTACCTTGATTGTGTTTTATTTTGTGTTTGATGATTGTTTGATGAAATAGATCATTCATCATGGTAGATCCTTGGGTGTATGAGGTATTAGTAAGTATTATGATGTGCTATGTTGATTTTATGTGAAAATAGAAAAGTTTTCTTAAAAGACACCAAAGGTTAAAAATTAGATTTTTGTGAAAACGGAACATGAGATTCAAATGACCATATCTCCTAATATATTTTGATTTTTTGAGTGTGGTCAAGTCCTAGAGTTATATCTATACGTTATCTAAGATCTCCAAGTGGAATCACTGAAAAAGGAGTTGTAGATTTCCGTATGGACTATTTTTAGCAAAGGACTCCAAAGCTGCAAAATGACAAAAACAAGTTGCGAAGAATTTTCCAGGGCCTGTTTCGGCCACTTAGTTTGTGCGAAAAATTCTGGACTTTTGGGAAATGAAAATATATGGTATAAGGTAGCTCATGTCCATAAATGAGCTCATTCCGAGTTAAATTGAGCAAGTTATGGCCATTTCAATATTTGGGTTTTTGGACGATGAAAATCGCTATAACCGGAGTTCTATAACTCAAATGGCCACGAAATTTAAACTCGAGGGTCATGTTAACATGTATAACATTATGCCAAGAGATGGGAATTTCTGGAGTTAAGCACAAGGTAGCTAATTTCTTAAGGAATTAACTAGAAATTGATTTTTGAAAAATACTTAAGGGAGTTGAAAAATTACGGAAAAATATTTTTTGTGTATGAAATACATGTATATATGTTTGGCCGAATGATAGAAAAATAATAAGTTGATTATTTATTTTCGTGCAAAAGAATAGTGAATTCAGGTTGCTGAAATTGAAGATTTTGAATTTAGGTTGCTAAAATTGAATTTAGTCTACTAATCTGATTTTGGTTTGCTGAAATAGTGATTTTAGGATACTGAAATGTAATCCGGTTTACTGAAATGATATTTCAATTTACTGACAGGTTGCCTAGATTACTAAGATAACATATAAAGGGATAACTTATGAGTATAAGTTATGACATAATGAAAAGATTATCAAAGTATAATGATAATACTCAAACTAAGGTGTAATGTCTAATGCTTAACTTTGGGAGTGAATGTTAGACAAGTTAATATAAGATGATGAGTTTATAAGTAAGTAAATGAATATGGTGTTAAGATTATCTAATATTTTACTATGTGATTAAGTGTTAGATAGTATTATGAAATAAGGTATGTTATACTAATTAAAAGATCAATCTTATAATTGATAGGTCTTTCATAAGAGATTACATTATATTGCTTAGCGGTAATCAACGGTTCAGGCAAGTTTCCTTAACTCAAACTTGAGTTGTATTTTCGAAGCATATTAGTGAATGATTATTGTTGATTATTCACGTCTATACTGGTAATTGATTCACATGTTGTGCATATTGTAAATGTTAATCAGGTATGAAAGGCTGATCACCTTCATTACCATTTGGTTCAGTTAATTTGTTCATGTTCATTATTGACCATTCATTTTTATTGACTTGGTCGTTCAGCTAAGAAAATTTGTTCATGCTCTTTCACAATGTTTATATTGTTGAAAGTTAGCTAGCTTATTGTTCAATTCTTTCAATCATGATATATCCTTAATTAAACTTATGCTTGCTGCGCAAATTTGTTGCCCACCCTTGCTATATCATGATAAAATTTTCATATTTAGAGGAAAGCTCGAGTAAAGACAGATGCAAAGGCAAAGTTCAAGATTTAATTATAGTGCAGTTAGATTTATTAAATTTCTGACGAAAATAGTATTGTAAATCTTTTCAGATATTGAAGGTATGTATTTAGTTAAGGTTGTAGACCTTGGGAATGATGTGTAAAAGTTTATTGTATAAACAAATTATGTTTATATCTTCCGCAATAATTATAGAATTAGTACACCAGATTCGTGGTAAAAAGTACCCGGATTTGGGGATGTCACATTTACTACATACAATTCTTCCACACTTTGCTCCTCAGGGAAAATATACTTTTCAAGATAGTAGCCTGGCTTCTCTGCGATCCTACGACTTAGGTCATCCCACTACGGATTGAACCTCTCACGTTTGGGATCAAACTTCTCATACCTACAGTTTATCCTCAACCTAGGAGTAAACTTTCTCCTCCCCGCAATCTGACCTGCACTTGGGATCACGCTTTTCCACTCGCCTTGAGGGGCGAACTACGTCGACCTGATCTCCTCTTCAATAGGAGTACGTAGGCAACCATTTCATATGGCCCGGTCACAATAAAACAAAAAATAACAAAAACATTTCTACCCTCTTCTTCTAACAAAAACAAAAACAAATTCCTACACCATTTCTGCCACACAGCGTTGAACCTCTTACACCAGGTTCGAACTACGCAGACCTGATCTCCTCTTCAATAGGAGTACGTAGGCAGCCATTCATGGTGCGGTCTCACCCCCTACCAAAACACAAACCCTTGTCAGTTGGTACTGGGATCAAACATCAATCCACTATATTTAATTGGATTCAGACCAAAGGGATGGAATTACCTGAACTCCTCCCAAATATGAGATTCGGCGACCATCTAAGATGCGATCATACCTTGAAGAGCAACACCAATCCATAAGAGATGGAATTAACTAGGCTTCTCCTAAATAGAAGTACTGGCGACCATCTGTGGTGCGGTCAATCTCAGAGGGGAAAGCCAAATTCCTCTCCACATTTCCATACAGACACCAAAGATGGTAGGGATATATACAGATCAATGATCTATTCTGAACTGTCCAGAGACATCTCAATGTCCATCCCTCAAGGAGGAATTCAGAATACATCAAGATCGCAAGCCCTGAAGTAGCAGGCAAAATATTAAGCTAGTAGCAAAGCATATCTAAAAGGGAAGTGATCAAAAATATATTTTCCTGCCATATATATAATGTTGTTTGATATACACAATGTAAAATGTATATGACAAAATGGCTAAGCTAGTCTGTGCAGGAAAATACAAGCCCATCTACAAGTCAGGGTATATGCGAGCTAACAAGCCTAACATGGCATCCCTCTCAAAAGAAGGAGGCGAAGCTGTGGTCTCCTATATGAGAATGTCCACATGACCCAACAGATCTGCATCCATCTGTATAGTGACCATATGCTCATCGATGTATGTGTTCATCTCTGCAATCATGCCAGTGGTAAGGGACCTCTTTGCGGTAGATTATCTGTGAATGTGGCTACATCCGGGCAAGATATGGCAATATCCCGCTCAACTATCCTTTGCATCTCGGGTGATTTGGCCTCATCCCGCCAACAACAATGCCGACATCTCTGTGAGCTAATGCCTCGCCTCTCTATGCAGTGCGTCTCTCCAATCAAGGCGGTCAACATCAAGACTCTAGCCTGGTCTCTCTCGAAGGTCATCAGATGGAGACTCTGCTCAAAGTACTGTGCTGAATGATGTATCACAACAGTACTAGTACTAGGAGAATCCAAAGGAAATGCTGGCAACCCGGCAACTAGCTCCTCCTCGAAGTGGGAATCAAAGTCCTCCCTGGGCTCTCCGTCATCTGTCTTACTATCCGGTACTGTGGATACTACCGCAACCGATAAAATCTCTGTCTCCATCCATGAGGAATACTCTGCACGAACAACCCGGATGGCTCACAGAAAAAGCAGCTATCTCACGCTGATCACAATAAGCATATTCACGGGATCGGTCCTCTGCTGAAAGATAGCGAGAAGTAGAACGCTGACCTAACGCCCCCTCAAAAGGATAAAAGTCCTAAAACAGGTTAAACTACGACATCACGACCAGTGGGTGATAGGTAGTCATACCCCTTAAGCCAGCTAGAGGGAGATAGTCCATGCCCGGAGCATTAGTAATAAAGTTGTAAGGTGAGCTAAGCCTAGAGCACGACAATATGCTGAACGGATCTCTGATATCCGCCAAGAACATAGACCAAGACATAGCATCTGTACACTCTGATAGCTGAAAGGAGTATGACATGGCTATATCATGGGTGAAATAATACCCATGCCGTCTAAAGGTGCCAATCGGTCTCAAGTGTGACATAAACCACACGTATAGCATGACCGAGCTGCCTGTGAACACTCCTGTCGGATAAGTACAGTAGTATGTAGCTGACCTTAGGGTCTCTGCTATAATCATCGGTATAATGGTATGACCCTCCCGAGAGCTCTCATTGCCATGATGACTCCAATGTCTATCTCATCCATGTACCGTAGCATATAGACATATGACAGCATGAACAATAGCAGTACATCAATCCAGGCTAGACGCCAATGATCCTCCGGAGTTGTGAAATCCCTGAAATGTCGTGTATAACTATCCTCAGAGCCAAATCTGTCAAACATAAAATGATGGGATATAACGTGGATCGATGTAAGCTCATCCTGCACCACCCTGCGCCTCAATCCAATGAGGGTCATAAACCGTCGACCCATGTCCCATAAATTGAAATGCACGCAAGGTCTGTCCATCGGCAGCATCGTCAACCGTGCATACTCCTCCAAAGTGGGAGTCAACTCTTGGGTCCCAAATCGAAAAACCTGCCTCTCCGATACCCAATGCTTTAGCATGCCATCCACAAATCCTGTGGGAACCTGAAACATCAACAGGGTCATAGTATGATGCAACAAATGATCTATGGTCACCCTGTCTGATGGTGACATGTTATCATACCACGAACGCATACCCGATGCCACCAATGATGGTGGGGTATGATCAATACGACTAACTGTCGAAGAAGACATCTGTACTGGCCGTGTCATAAGACCATCCATGGGTCAATGCTAAATATCTCTGGACATACATATGCATAACGTGATACATGCATTACTGATAATAGATGGCAATATGATATAGGGAATGAAAAAAAAATGTGCATACATTCCTAAGTATATCAACATCTAATACATCATCTCTGTACATCTACAAATACAGGGAAATGGGGCACAGACGCCCTACTGCTAACAGAGGCCTATCAAAAGATATAACGAGAATGGGGCACGACCACCCAATAGCTAACAGAGGCCTATAAAAAGATATAACAAGAATACACATCAGAAGAAGACAATGGTGTCAATGTCTACATCATCAATCCAGTCCACCAGATGTACCTCCTTCTGAGTCACTGGATCTTTGTCAACAGGGATGTCAGGCCTATATAGAGGAGGATCTGTGCTGGAAAAACCGAATGGGTTGTCTGAGGGGCCAGCGCCTGAGCTGGAAGGATCAAACGAATTTGCCTCTACCGGATCTCTGCCCAAATGTCGGATAAAGAAATGTGCCTGGTCTAGTCACCGGGTCAAACTGTCAATCTGTGTCACATGGGTCAGAACTCGTACAGAGGCTATCCAATCCGTCATCATCATTGATCCTGGAACCATATCCCCCATGAACTGAGTGGCGCGGGACTGGGCTCCAATAGTATGAGGTAACCACCAACGCTGGAATATCTCATGAGTGCAAGGACCCTCTGATAATGTAAAGTCGCCAAACCCCAACAATGGGATATCAGTGATGGGTGACTGCGATATCAGGCTAATAACGTCTAGCAGGAGGCAAGATCGGCATACGAATCTCCCCTGTGGTGCTCCTAATAGAGCTCCCATCCTCTATCTGTTAAAGAGAGGAACTCTCCGGGTGAAGATCACATACTCGACGCCAGTCGGGTATCCATCCTCAAAATTGATGGCCAAATGTTCCCCAAAATAGGGAATCCATATGATGATATCAGCTGTCAACAACTCCAACTGCATGCAACAGTGAGTGAAACCCTCAGCTATAGGGGCCTCCGCCAATATGGAATGATGCCATCGTCGTCCTCGTGGATAGGTATCTAAACCTAACACACTCACAGGATGCAAACATGTGAGCCTCTCATAGGCCCATAATTGCCAACACAATGGCAAAACCACTGTGGCACCCCTATATGGGCCCCATCCATCCGGCTCGGTCCAGTTCGAGTTGCAAAGGAGTTCTCGCGGACTATAAAAGTCAAATCAGGAATAAAAATGCTACGCGATTGAGCAAAACAGGTTACAATCCTGGTCTTCTCAGATGGAACTTTGAGTCTGTACATCACTCATTGATAGTCACCCAAACACGAGGTATACCCTGCTAATGATCTCATTTATTACAAATCACATCCGGGAATACCTTGCACAGGTCCAATGCCGCCAACTCCGGGTCATTACCCTAAAAGATCAACGTGATCCCCGACGGGGGTTACAACGTGGATCCCCGACGGGGGTTACAACGTGAAGCCCCGGCAGGGGGTTATAACATACATTCAAACATTGACACATATATCAATGAAGGTCAAGCAGCCTTGACGTTATCTCAGCCGATGGCGATGAACCCTATCGAAGCTCGAGAGCTATTCGAGGATTTCATACTCGATTACTCATATTCCCCAGCGGATCCCTGGCGGGGGTTACAGCGTGTTCTGCCGTTGATTCACAAGTCAACGAAGATCAAGCAACCTTGACAAATTTTCCCCACGTGGTTCTTTTCCACCCGTTGATTGACATGCCGGTGAAGTACACGTCAATGAAGGTCAGTCATCCCTGACGGCATTTTCTACTGGTAGTAAATCCAACAGAATCTTGACATATCCTGGCGATACCAACCAGGAAAGGTCAACGTCATCAAGGAGGATCGATGATGGAATATGTTATACACATCCTCAAACAGACCAAGCTTTATCCCCACAGATCTCTTACACATAAGAGGTACATCTTCAGGATCAAGTCGTTATCAAGGATCTAGGAATTTGGTGATAACCCCAACATCAACATCCTAACAGATTCATATTACACTTCAAATTTGGTCATCATTGTCAATCCCCAGTTGAAGCAACAGGGAGCCAGCAATCATCCCCAGCATGTTGGGCAACAACCCCGTACACATGCATAATACATTCGCATCGTGTTGCTATATATAGTATCATGTTTGTCTTGTTGCATTTCAAGTGTCTAGGATTCTTTATCCCACCCATGCATTGCATTACATCAGTATGACAAAGAGGGGCATCTGTAGACACTCAAAATTTTCACTTTTTGTCACTAATATTGCGGGAGGGATGATTCGTCTTTCAAGAGAGAGAACCACGGAAGACAGGTTCATATCCATTCGAAGATACTACCGGAAGTTCAAAGATTAACCTTTAAACACACTTGGGAGTAACAATTCCAACCTCGAGAGATAACCCGTGCGCATGCGAGATCCAATCTGGAACACACACGAGAAGACCGATTAATCTCGGAGATAACCCCGAGGTATCAAGTCTCGATCCCAATCGTAGGAATAGCTACCAACCTTGGTGATCACCCCAAGGAATGTAGTTAAGCGATAACCCCAGAAATGATTGTTTCAAATGCAACCAGCTTCAATCTCGGCGTTTATAACGAGACACCCAGATCAAACCGGAGATAACACCGGGAGGACAGGCACACCTCAGAGTTGACATTGAGGACTTTTAATACTGCAGCAGATTCAATCTCGGTGAAGCCACGAGCAACGTCGCTGATCATTCAAACCGTGATAAAACCGGTGAGGGGAAACCTCGTCATCTTGCCAACACGATGCCACATCACGTTGTCTCAACATTTTATACACATATCTCTACACAACAATGTCCCACAAGAATCAAGGAAAACCAATCTCGAGTGACTATTGTGCGGGGTAACGGATAGAATTTGAAGCTTGAAGACCGGAGGGCATCAGCCCATCTTCAATGACTTCATACAAACTCTAATCCCATGCCATTATACAAATCTCGACAAACGACGGTCCGAAATAGGTCTTGTATACCTCAATCGAATGCCCATATTGCAATTTTAAAGTTCGAGCGGATATTATAGTGCCCGAGTGCACGTCTTTATGAGAACGACTGGGCAGAAACTCGGGGCAACTCGGCAAACCTCAGTACACTACTCACGGGTGGCAGCAGTACACTCTGGCTCCCCCTCTATAAATAGAGGGCTTGGGGTGGCGATTTTAAAAAGAGAAAGAGCGAGGAAGCCCTGTCAAATTTGCTCCGTACTTGCAATATACTGAGTGCTTTCCCATTTTAAACACTTGTGAGCTCACATATAGCTACTTTTGTACCAGCGGGAGTCGAGTTTCATCCACTTTAAAGATATAGAAGTCTTCTTTGGCAGTCCACTGTAAGCCTTCTCACACACTTTAAAGCCTTTCTTTTCATCTTTGCACACATCCTTCTTCACGTTGAGAGTCGTGTTGCGTGTGTTTGCGGACTTGATCCAGTGGTTTATTCGATTTTATATATATATATATATATATATATATATATATATATTTATATATAAGGACTAACATTATCGAGTTGTGTCTCGATTGAGCCTGAACTTGATGCAGTGCGTTTACTTGCTTTAATATATATATATATATATATATATATATATATATATATATATATATTTAAATATTAATGTGTAATAGGACTCATTTCAATGAGCCCACAATTTTATATATATGCGTTTATTCGCTTTATATATATATATATATATATATATATATATATATATATATATATATATATATATATATATATATATATATGTATAGTAAACGCATTCTGATATAAAATCAAGGTCATCGAAGCAGAGTTCGACAACAGTTCATATATAAATATATATATATATATATATACTTATATATATGAACTGTTTGGATTTTACATCCGGTGCATTTATTGCTTTTATATATATATATATATATATATATTGTCCCACCAGAGTTTACTTTCGTGGTGGTTGATCGCTTCTGACTTTCTTTACGTTTTGTCTCCGCTCGAGTTCACTTCGTGGCAGAGTATTGCTTTGTACAGCTTTATTTACATTTTGTCCTGCCTGGAGCTTCCTCCGTGGTGGTTGATAGCTTTTACAACTTTATTTTCATTTCTGATCCCCAATGGAGGTGCTTCGTGGTTGGTGATCATGTCTGTATATATATATTTACAACTTTTATATATATACATGCTTACTGCTTTCATATAAATTGCGGTATCATGTGCGTCTAAGAATCATGTTATCACAGATTCAGCCTATTGGATCTAGATTCGGTTCCCGTGATGAACATTTTTCAGCTGTAAGCTGCTTATAAATTATTCTACGGTGTCTGAATTTCCTCAGATGGTTTTCATACCCACGAGGAAGTCAGCATTATTTTGTGCATGATTTTCTTACAGATGCTTCGCATCTCGAAAATAAAATCAATCAAGCCGAACACTTAATAAAATAGAAGTGTAAAAGGTCTCAATTACTATTGAGCATCAGGGTTTGAAAAACCTCTTTTATAAAACATCACTGCCATATCTTGCTAAAAACTGAATTTTTACATAAATTCAAACCCAGTGTATATAGGTGTGGACGAGGCCTCGTACTACTTCCAAATTACATCACATTGACCACACACACACACATTCAGATAATAGTTTCTTGAAAAGAGGCGGTCACTGTGGTAACACGGATGTCGGGGGGTGCCTAACACCTTCCCTCCGTTTAGCAAGTCCCCATACCCTAATGAATCTCGGTTTCACCGATCCATTTAGCACTGTCACGTCACTGGATCAATGTGCAAACCTTTTTCTTGGTTGTGTTGGTACAACCATTTAAAAAACCAACTGGTGACTCTTAACAGTCCACCGTCAACATTATACATGTCAGACCTTTGTCAATTGTTTTTTCAAACAAATATCACCTAAAATAAGAACACCAAAGTGTTAGGTTTGTATTATTCATGTGCTTAATCAAAATTGCATAAAAAGTGCGGAAGCGTGTAAAATCAGAGTTTTAAAATTTTACAAACCATATACCCGGATCACCCTTTATGCACAATTATTAATTAAACGAAAAGATAAAGAATAAAATCATACCCTTGAAGATCGAGCTTCCTCAGTACAAGTTCACCTCCAAATCCTTTTCGCTCAACTTGAATTCATAGGGTTTGGTTCCTTCCTTTGATCAACGTTAGCCACCCAAGTGTTTGGCCTCTAGAGGTGATCCACCAAGGAAAAAGAATTTTCAAGAAGAAGGGGTATTGGCTCAAACCCTAGTTTTTCCTATCTCTATAGAAAAAGGGCGTACTCTCCAACAAATTGGAATTATGTCGTACATCTGATATCTGATATAAGACTCCTCTTATAAAGATATCAGGTAACCTTATTTAATAAAAATAAGGTATTATTTAATTAAACTCTTTTTAATTAAATGGGCTCTCTAATCTTATTAGGGATAATTAATTAAACTCCTTTAACTAATTTTCCCTCCTAATCCTATTAGGAATAAATGAGAGTACTTATATTAAATTAATTCCTAAACTCTTTTAGAAATTAAAATAATAATAATTGTAATAATATTAATAAGACTCCTCTTATTAATTTATATTTAATATTTCTAAAATATTAAATAATAAATATTAAGCTATTTAATTTATTCTATCACCATAGATTAAATTAAATTTACATAACATATTATTACGATTATGCCATTAACTTCTTAAATCATTATTCTTCCTTTTATGGTGTGACCCTTTAGGTTCTCCATATTAAGCAAGGTTGTGAATAAATCAATTAGAACAATTCTAATCTTATTTAAATAAATAAATTAAACAATTAATTTATTTAAATAAATAATATTTATTCTATAATAGGATAAGCCTCCTAGCGATCAACGACTTTCCGGATAATATAGATTTCAACATTAATCATAAAAGAACCTTTGAGTAAATAGTTACCGTACAATTCAATCCTTCCACCATACAATGTCCCAATTAAATATAAGACATGGAATTACTGTCAAGTCTTATTTTATTTAATTATATGTATTTCGACTCTTAAATGCACAACTCAAATAATGCAAATTAAAAACTCCTTTCTAATTTCATTCGCCTTGCCAAGGACTACCGGGTTGTCATTTATCGAATCACATAGGACATTTCTCTTCTTTTATTAGAAGTGGTAGATTCTTTATTGATCATACATTATCTCCATGTACAACTTATTATACCCAAGCATACCCTTTGATATACCCTAAGGGTCTTAAGGAATAAGTCAAAGTATAACTCATCATACACAAGATACTATGATGATCTCAAGTCCAAGGATTACTTGTACTACTATCACTACTGTGAATTCCTATTGACAGCAAATAAAACTCCATTAGGTATTCCTTAGCGAGCCAACGTTCAATTGAACTTATTCTCTAATAAGCACCTACATACTTGCTTTAGTGTCTCCACACAAATGATCATGAGATCAATCATCCTCATCCAATGAGCAAGTTAACGTATGTACCAATCTATCCGGATTTACTAATCCCCAATTTAGTAATCCAACGATTGGGAACTATTTTAGTTTTAAGCTTTCTAAGAATTTAGATCTCATTAGAATGATCATCATCATTATTCTAAAAGCATTGCTTAAAACTATGGGTTTATCACATATTATAAAAACGACATCATGTAGATAATTAAAAGCCTTTAATAAATTAATACTTTTTATTAATAAATGAATAAGATTGTTACAAAGTATATGCTTTATCATCAAACATGATTGGCTTGTGTGCATATTACTTTCACAAAGAACAAGTAACGGAAAGGGACATTTAAAAATCCTGACGTCGACAAACACTGAGCAAGCAAAGGAGATTATGGGGTACCAAAGAAACCTTATTCTAAAGGATATGAAGAAAAAGGAGTTTCTTGAGGAATTCGAGTTCCTTGCTGAAATTGTGGGAAAATACATACTAAGTAAGGATACTGCACATGACACTGTGCTTGATCAACAGTTAAAAATCATGTCTGCTATAGTTCTGAAGAAACGAACCAACTTTGGAGTTATCCTGTTTGATCAGATCTCCAAATGGGTAGAAAAGGCTAAGTCGAAGAAGTCTATAGAAAACCCCCTAAGAAAGGTGTTTCATCGAAGGCTGTTAAGTATAGTGCTAAAAAAGAAATTGGGAAGCAAAATCAAGATTGATGAAGGAGAGCCTTTGAATGTTCAAAAAGTAATGTCTCCACAACTGTTTGTGAACTGGAAGAAGAACCCAAAGGAAAACAGGAGGTTGAAAACAACAGGGAGTAGCAGAAAGAACTCTGCAAAGAAGAGGAAGGCAAAAGAGGTAGAAAGTTTTGAGTCTGGTGACTCTGTACCATCAGCAACCACACCAGCCAGAAGGAAATCCAAAGGTGTGAGGAAAACTGAGGCTCCACCAAGAAGTCTATCAACTGAGGACAAGGATGAAGAAGAAAAAATCCTAACTGCAGAAACCCCCAAGAGAAGAAGTAACAGACTGCTTCAAGGGCCATCTAGGAAGAAAGCTAAGGTGGTAAACATACCAGTTCTAGTTTCCCAAGATATTTCATCTGACGAAGAAGAGGACGTAGAGTCAGAAGAAGAAAAAGGAACTGATGATGTTAAGACTGAGTCCCCAAAGAACAAATCCAGCGATGAAGGTGGAACCGGATTCATGGAAGATAATGCAAATTCTAATGATGAAGAAGAATGCACAAGTCCAGTGGCTAATTCTCAAAGTACTCACTCTGAAAATGAAGAAAGTCTGTAAGATAACAAAGATGCATCTCGCACTGCACCTACTCCTGTAAGCCCACATAATGGCTCAAAAGATGATGAGTCCGAGGAAGAAGGACCTGCCCCTGACAAGGCTGAACTTCATGAAAGTTCGTCTGAACCAAAGGCCTCAGAGTCTGAAGAGGAAGAAAAGTCTGACTCTCCCATACCTGAACCCCCAAGGAGAAGGAAGAGCCACAGATTAATTGCTCAATTTGCCTCCAAGAAGAAAAGTGATCACTGCACTGCAGTTATTGAGGTAAGTGATGATGAATCCAAGGGAGACATTCCTGAAGAAGAGTTTGGTAATTAAGATCAATAAGAAGGATTCATTGATGAATCTGATCAGAATGCTTTAGACTCCGAAAGAGGAGAAATGGAGAAAAATTCTAATTCTGCACATCAGGAATCAGAGGAACAAGAAGACTATCCAGTTCTCTCTCCCGCAAGGATTAACAGAAGAATAGTGGTGGAAGTCTCAAATGAACTACCAGAAGCACCTCCCGAGAGATGGGTAAATTATGGAAATGAACAGCTCAAGGTAGCGAGGATGACTGCGTTTGAGGTGTTTAAATACTAGAACAACTTGGAACTAGACTGCACGACTATCCTCTATAATCCTGATGATCTGATGATGAGATGGTTCTTCCAATGGATGCCTTGGCTAAAGGCACATATTGAAAGAGATGGAAGTTACTTCAGCAGGTGTTACTTTCAGTTTCCAAGTATGGAGCTAGTGGCACAAAATTTCCCAAGGGTGAAAAGTTTTGCTACAATGATGATCAAAGACCAGCCTCACTACAAAGTTTATAGACATCGTGGTAACCATTATATTCCCTATAATTGTAGAATGGACTCTGAAGGCAGAAGGAGTATGACCAAGGGGATAATCGTAGAGTCTATTCACTCTATCACTCATGGTGTTCAAATCCAAATTAAGAAGCCCCCATCTGCTCAAGCACTATTGACCGACATTCCTTCATCCTCAAATAGCAATTAATACTCAACGATTTTTCAGATTCTCAACACCTTCGAAAATCTGTCCAAGGACGCAAATCGTAGAGTCCAATCAGGTTCTCAACATGAGACTGCCCTACCAGATGATCAAATACCTTTAGAAAAGGAGCCGATGAAAAATTCTGATGAGCTGATTGAGAAGATATCTCTAATCACCGAAGAGTCAAAGAGGTTGACAACAACAGAAGACAACTCAGTTCAAGAGAGACTCCAAGCAACGATGGCTGATATATCTCTAAAAATCAAAGAAAGAGATCACATCTATCTAAAGGCCATGAATGATCAGAAGGAGGATGCACTACGAGCGAAGAAGGTAAATGAAGAATAAATCCAAGTCCTCTCTGACAAGATTGACAACATGAATCAGTCTTTCTTAGTGCAACTTGAGTTAGGCCAACATGAACTCAAGTTTGAAGTTGTTAACTCCTCCTACCTGATGGAGCAGCTTATGTCCAACATGGAGCAGATCTCCCAAGTTATTAATGACAAAAAGGGGCAGAAAAAGAGGCATGGAAAGAGAAAGAGTAAGAGACACTCAAGAAAGGGAAAGAAGGGCAGAATGAAACAAGAGAAGAAGAGAAAGAAGAAGATTGAAGAAGAAGAAGCTGGTTCATCATCTGAGGGGGAGCCAAAGGATGATGACCCTGTATTTGCAAAGGCTTAGGGGGAGCCAGAAGAAGCAGAAATAAAGTCCACATCCCAAGGGGAGTAGGAGCAAAGAAATCAAACAGATGCATAGCTAATCAACAAACTTCCTGGAAACATACATGGAGCCAAAGAGGTTGATCTGTATTTGCAAAGGCTGAGGGGGAGCCAGAAGAAGCATAAATGAAGTCGACATCCCAGGGGGAGCAAGAGAAAAGAAATTAAACAGATGCATAGCTGATCAACAAACTTCCTGGAAACATACATGGAGCCAAAGAGGTTGATCTGTATTTGGAAAGGCTGAGGGGGAGCCAGAAGAAGCATAAATGAAGTCGACATCCCAGGGGAGCAGGAGAAAAGAAATTAAACAGATGCATAGCTGATCAACAAACTTTCTGGAAACATACATGGAGCCAAAGAGGTACATCTCTAACTAGTTAGGTATGTTCTGGATCCAGGATGTAAAATTCCAGTATATTAAATTCCACATCATTATAAATGACATTCATGATTATCTGTTTTAGAAATACAGCTGCTCACTGTATATAAAATTCATTCATAACATGCATATACACTTAATATTTTTGTCATAATCAAATAGGGCAAATTGTCAGGAATAAGCATGTGAATGATATTCCTATTTACATATGATTTAATTATGATATATATATGAATGAATATGCAAGTATGCTTGCATTAAGAAAAGTTGTAAAGTCCTTTGATAGATAATAGAAACATATGTACAAGGACTTAGAATGAATTGATCAAATGTGTTAGGTTGATCCTACATAAGCAAAACAGCTTTGTAAAGTCCTTAAAAAGAAATGATGTACAAGGACCATAAATATAGAAAGATCAAGCATGTTAGGTTGATCTTATGATGTAATACATAGGCTTGTCTGATCGTCGAGCACTGTACCAGGAATCAAAGTCTGCCAGGAGAGTCAAGGAAAACTCGATAGCTATCAAGGCAGAATCGTAGTTTGCAAGATAGTAGATCTCGAAGTTCGTAGATTTCCAGGAGAGACGAGGAAGGATCGTAGTGTGTCGAGGAGAACTTCCTCAGGGCCGTAGTCTGCCGAGGAAGTTATGTTCAGAATCGTAGAGACAACCTGCCTACGTGCCAACCGAACATCTGCCGAAGCCAAGTCAAGAATCGTAGACTACACTCAGAGTCATAAAGTCTACTGATCATATCAGAGGCAGAGATCATAGTCGAGCTAGATCAGATGAAGACAACAAGCACAACGATAGAAATCGCAGAGTGTCAAGATCTGATCTCGGAGTCGTAGTGTCTGCACAGCCAAAGCTGAATCGTAGAGTGTAGAACTGAGACTTAAATAGATGTGCTCATAATGCCAAGGCAGAATCGTAGAGCAAGTACGATTCTCAACAAATGAGCATTCCCAGAATATCCAAAAGAATGATGCCTCTAGTTGGCACTGCTAAGATACATCCCACCTAAAGGAAACCAGAGAGCACTCAACAAATGGCATGTAAGCTAACAGAAGATCTATGCATTAACCCAATCAACATCCAGATTGAGTTGTGAAGCCATTCGAGATGGAGCCTTCCACAAGATGGTCAAAAGATGACTTCAGTAGCTGACTAAGGATAGTCAGCAGGTGCAGTAGCTATCATGTAATAAGAACAAGGCTAAAGTGATTAAGCATTGGGTCTGTCCATTGATGATAAGTGAACGGGAGATCACAAGGAGAAAGCGAGCTGGACATGCCACAAATCTTAAGTGTCTTGCTATTCAGAAGGGGCCAGAACAAAGAAGTCAAGCCATCAGTATCTGAGAGCTGTCGAGGCAAAAAAAAGTGTTGAAGCACTGCATAAGAGAAGGAAGAAGTGTTCTACATTGAAGATCCAATCAACACTGTTCAAGATCGTAGTGTTGTCTCTACTAGTCAACAAGACACTACGATCAGGTCCAAGAAGACATGCATCAGAATCATAGAGTTCGAACAGCTGAAGATTAAAGCATTGGCAACGGTTCAATCTGAAGACTGATATTCGGATAAGAGCTTATTGAGAGCATCGATGCAAAAGGACAACCTCTGATCAAGAAATCAGAAGGGTGAAATAAAGTCGTCGACCTGCCCGAGGCATAAAAGTGACATCTCTGATGGGGTAGGTGAAACAATAGACTGCATTGTCAGAAAGTCATGACATATCACATCTGCAGTCTGCACTAAATAACTCGAGATCTACGAAGAAAATCTAAAAGCTTTCAACGGCTACATTCCAATGGGAAGATTGGGCAGAAGTATAAATCAACAGAGCTTCAAAGATCAAGAGTGATGATGATTACAATGTTGCAGAATTGTTGAGTTGGTAGAATGCTGACGTTGACTCTACGAGTTCCACTTGAGCTTAAATAGAACAAGTCTCAGTGATAGTGAGACTACGAAGGTGGAAGTGAAGCAACCTTGAAGAAGGACTTGAACAGATTAAAAGCCTCACTCAAGAAAGATGAGAATGCCACTTGAATTGGGATCTAAGCTAAGAGCCGAGAAGGACAAGAAGATAGCATTCAGAAGAGTGGCAAAGCACAATGCAGATCCTAAGAGCCACTCTACGACTCACCATGAACCCAAAGCTGAAGCAGAGCAAGTGCAGAACCATTTCTGCCAACATGTTAAGAAGGGTTCAGGAAATGGTGATGGTGCATAAATGACACTACATGAAGATGAGCAGAACAAACGAAGATCAGCTGCACCAAAGATGATGTGGTCCAGTCTCGAAGCAGAATACAAAGAGGACCACCAAGCTGCTAAGTACAAAAGATGATCAAGCTTAAAGACATCTTAACAGCTCAGCACCAACAACAATAACTACAACAACAACAAGAAGCCAGGGCTTGAGGGGTCCTTGTCCGTATGGACTAAATGTAGTTCCAAGCCTGCTAGGCTTGAAGAGTTCCTAGGGAACTAGAGAAGTTCCAATGCAATTGGCCTTGAAGAGTTCTTAGTGAACTGAAGTCCCAAGGATGCTGGCCTTGAAGGAATCTTAGTTATTCAGGGTGCTTCCCTTCCTTAGTGGAAATCCTTCTAGTTGAAAGCAGAAGAGTGGATTAGGAGCTTGAGTCTCTGAACCACTTAAAACGCCTTGTGTCTTTTACTTTATATCATTTACATTATGAACATTAATTGCTATAACTGCTATGTATGTTTTAACTGCTTACTACTGAATTAACTCTATGAACAATGTATGTCTGATTATGAATATATCAATGAAGGGGATCTTTTACTTATTCCGATGTGCTTGAAAAGATTCTTATGTTTGTCATATGCTAATTCATGAGCAATACAAAATAAACGAGAAAAGAATTTGAAATTAAAGGATCTATTCAACCCCCCTTCTAGATCTATGTTGTGCCTACTGGGAACTAACAATTTGTATCAGAGCAGGTTCTCATGCTATATTTAAAAGCTAATTGCTTTGAGTCTGATCCTAGGCACAAAAATTGTTCTAAACTTTGTTTAGTAATAAGTCGTTTGTTATATGCAGATGAGCTCACACGTTGGAAATATTGTGAACAGGTAAATGTGTATTTACACCTGAAGCTGCTCAGATTGGTCCATGTTCTTGATTGTCATATCAACAAGACCAATCCCTGCCCGCAGTCAATCTTGTAGTCTGAAGACCATGCTAGAAAGCTCAAAAGACATCAACAGAAAAGAATTAAACATTCTCCAGCCTAAAAAGATGAAAAGGCCATACATGCTAAGAAATGCTTATCCAAAGAAGAAAGAAGAACTTCTCAAATATGTGTCTGGCCAACCAGCAGCTGGATGTAAACCTGGTAAACTCAAGGATATCAAATAATTAAAGATGCTGAGATTTTCTTAGCCTACATCTTCAAGATCACGGCTGATTGATTAAAGGACAACTTGAGCAACAAGCTGTCAGGAGCAAATGAGAAACTATGCACACCAATGCCTAACCTCAGTATGTCTAAAGCTAAATGACTATTAAGAAACTGACTGTAGAAAGGTATGATTCCTCACTAATATAATTGTATACATCTTGTTACACCTCCTTATGCACTATAACAGTATCCTATAAAGAAATCATAATATACTTAAAAAGGTGAAGAGAGAAAGTACACTGAGGTTGGAAACCCAAATGCTTACAAACTTTCTCTCCATCCAAGCTTTAGGTTGAAGATGACATCTTGAAAGAAATATGAAATAGGTCATAAGCATATCAAAGGTTAAATGAATTTTATATGGAATAATCTTTGCGGATGGGTTAGCGTGTATGTACAAACCTATGTTCTAAGTGTTTGATAACAGTCAGAGTATGATCAGCTCTATAAGAGTATCTTAAGAATTCATAGAAACTAATCACCTCTATGAATCAACCAGATATGCATAAGTAAGAGTGTTGACTTTCACTCTGTGAACATTTAAACTTTATGAACATAACCAAGCAAATGATGAAACCATCAAATGAAAAGAGTGTTTTATTAATATGGCAAATCTTACACACACTCACCATCATGCATCTCAAAATCCAATTTAGTTGTATGCATGAATTTAATTGTTGGTGATCAATACGATGTTAATTCTAATATATAAGGAATAGGGTTTTTGAAACTAACCTGGAAGGACCCATTTAACTATGAGTACCGACATAGAAATATGTCTAACCTGTAGGTACTTGGTCTATCTGACTACACTAAGGGATGATGAAGCAAGAGACTTCGGACAAAGAAAGACTCAACCAGCAGAAGGCTTAAGACTGTTCAGAAATGATTTTGATAAAATTCCTATATGTCAAAGCCTGCCCTTGAAGACCTACTGAGCTAATCCAAATGAAGCTCACTTGGCTGCTGATACTTATATGGAAGCAGGCCACTCAATCAAAGATGAAAAAGGTCGTATATGCTCAATCATACAAAGCAAGTCTTATGAGAAGAATCCTCAAGGAAGCTCACCACAGAGGATCATTGAGCATCAAACATAAGGAACTCATCATGGAAGCAAAACTCACGAGCACAAGCTGACAAAGAAGACTACGTTCGTAGTGTTGTCAAATGATCATAGAATGATCAGTCTTGGAGATATCCATATCTATGATGTAAACAGATTTAACTGGCAGTGGTGATTCCAGTCAGAAAGAGACATAAAAGAATGCCTCCTATTGCACATGAAGAAAATGAAATCACACCTCACTGAGAAGATAGTATGAACATGGTGAAGTAGTGATCTTTTAAGAAATAACAGCACTGAGTTATACTATGAAGTAGTGTACCAGCTATAGAGCCCCAAAACATTGTGGCTGATGAATGAAATGAAGAACCATAGTCAGTAGGAAAGTCTCAAAATGTTTTACTGATAACCTTTCAGCCACCCAACCAAAAATCGTGGAGTGCCTACGATCAAATATCTGATCATAGTGTAAGAACAGGAGGACACCACGATTATAGCAAATGCAATTGCCTGAAGTTGGTAGAGGTCCTCCCCAGCAGAAAAAAGGTCAAATGAGATCTGTGCAAATCACTTCTAAAGTATTTCATCTGGAAAGTGCCTCAGGGACAAACCTTACCCTTAGTTCACTCTAAGAGGTTGGCCCTTCCTAAGCTACCTTGACCCAGAAGGAATGCTAAGTAAAGTTCATCTCAAGGACCAAGTCAGTCAATGATCGTAGAATCGAAGTTGAAGAGAACTCCACGATCGTAGTGCAACCTCAGCAATCGTAGAAGCAGACTCAACGATAGCAGTCCTACCAGAGGATAATCTAGCTCATGAGTAGCTCAGAAGAACTGGAAAATTGCTCAATCTTTCAGATTAAGAGTAGAGAAGTTCAAATACAGGTTGGAAAGATATTATGCAAACGCACCTCAGAACTCAAGTGCCCAAGTTGGCTCGGAGTACATCAGTGATCAAGCTATGCATCATCAAGATGAGGATTAATGTCAAAACCATCCACTGAAGCATCTCACAAAAGATGATCATTGAGTCAACCATAGCTGCCTTAACATTCTACTCTATGAACAAAAATGGTCAACAGTCAATCCACGTCATGAATGCCTACTTGTTTTGAAAAGAGACATTAAACTGAGGAGTTAATGGGGGAGTTACAGCTCATTACCGGGCATCGTGTAACCAATGGTTGGTTGACACATCATTGTTTATACACAGTTAGAAGGAACTATCATAAAGGAAAATTCAAATTAGCAAACAGTTATTAGAATCTATTGAACCTCTCTCCCTCCCATTTTCAAACCCTAGAATCCTCTTAAAAGCCAAAATCAATTAACCCTCCAGAGCCTTGCCCAAATCACAATCAGCCATCTCTCATAAACTCCTCTAAATCAAATACCCATATTCCTTGAACTATTCAAATGGAAGACTGACGAGTAATCACCGGCATTCAGCTCGAAACCAAGTCGTTTGAAAAATCCGAAAAGAAGTTCAGAGACATTCTCGAACTTGTGAAGAACGCTGGGTTCTCAGAATGTCTTGAGGCTAGCACTCGAGTATATACTGAACTAATCAAGGAATTCTACTCAAATGCATCCATAAATTACAGAACCCTATCAACCAAGGTTAAAGGTCAGTCTCTTAAGCTGAAATCATCCGATATCAATCAATGCTTAGGTTTCCCTGACCTAGGACTGAGAAACCTTGATGAGATCAACACTGAGCAAGAAAAGGAGATTATGGGGTACCAAAGAAACCCTATTCTAAAGGATATGAAGAAAAAGGAGTTTCCTGAGGAATTCGAGTTCCTTGCTAAAATAGTGGGAAAATGCATACTAAGCAAGGATACTACACATGACACTGTTCTTGATCAACAGTTAAAAATCATGTTTGCTATAGTTTTGAAGAAACGAATCAACTTTGGAGTTATCCTGTTTGATCAGATCTCCAAATGGGTAGAAAAGGCTGAGTCGAAGAAGTCTACAGAAAAACCCCTAACAAAGGTGTTTCATGGAAGGCTGTTAAGTATAGTACTAAAGAAGAAATTGGGAAGAAAAATCAAGAATGATGAAGGAGAGCCTTTAAATGTTCACAAAGTAATGTCTCCACAACTGTTTGTGAACTTGAAGAAGAACCTAAAGGAAAACAGGAGGTTGACAACAACAGGGAGTAGCAGAAAGAACTCTGCAAAGAAGATGAAGGCAAAAGAGGTAGAAAGTTTTGAGTCTGGTGACTCTGTACCATCAGCAACCACACCAGCCAGAAATAAATCCAAAGGTGTGAGGAAAACTGAGGCTCCACCAAGAAGTCTATCAATTGAGGACAAGGATGAAGAAGAAAAAATCCTGACTACAGAAACCACCAAGAGAAGAAGTAACAGATTGCTTCAAGGGCCATCTAGGAAGAAAGCTAAGGTGGTAAACATACCAGTTCTAGTTTCCCAAGATAGTTCATCTGACGAAGAAGAGGACGTAGAGTCAGAAGAAGAAAAATGAACTGATGATGTCAAGACTGAGTCCCCAAAGAACAAATCCAGCGATGAAAGTGGAACCGGATTCATGGAAGATAATGCAGATTCTAATGATGAAGAAGAATGCACAAGTTTAGTGGCTAATTCTCAAAGTACTCAATCTAAAAATGAAGAAAGGTTGCAAGATGACAAAGCTGCATCTCCCACTGCACCTACTCCTGCAAGCCCACATAATGGCTCAAAAGATGATGAGTCCGAGGAAGAAGGACATGCCCCTGACAAGGCTGAACCTCGTGAAAGTTCGTCTGAACCAAAGGCCTTAGAGTCTGAAGAGGAAGAAGAGTTTGACTCTCCCATACCTGAACCCCCAAGGAGAAGGAAGAGCCACAGATTAATTGCTCAATTTGCCTCCAAGAAAAAAAGTGATCACTCCACTGCAGTTATTGAGGTAAGTGATGATGAATCCAAGGGAGACATTCCTGAAGAAGAGTCAGGTAATGAAGATCAACAAGAAGGGTTCACTGATGAATCTGATCAGAATGCTTCAGACTCCAAAAGAGAAGAAATGGAGAAAGATTCTAATTATGCACATCAGGAATTAGAGGAATAAGAAGACTATCCAGTTCTCTCTTCCGCAAGGATTAACAGAAGAATAGTGGTGGAAATCTCAAATGAACTACCAGAAGCACCTCCTGAGAGATGGGTAAATTATGGAAATGAACAACTCAAGGTAGTGAGGATGACTGCGTTTGAGGTGTTTAAAAATTGGAACAACATGGAACTAGAAGCATCCTCTACAATCTTGATGATCTGCTGATGAGATGGTTCTTCTAATGGATGCCTTGGCTAAAGGCACATATTGAAAGAGATGGAACTTACTTCAGCTGGTGCTACTTTCAATATCCAAGCATGGAGCTGGTGGCACAAAACTTCCCAAGGGTGAAGAGTTTTGCTACAATGATGATCAAAGACCAGCCTCACTACAAAGTCTACAGACATGCTGGCAACTATTATATTCCCTATGATCATAGAATGTACTCTGAAGGCAGAAGGAGTATGACCAAGGGGATAATCGTAGAGTCTATTCACTCTTTCACTCATGGTGTTCAAACCCAAATTAAGAATCCCCCATCTGCTCAAGCACTATTGACCGACATTCCTTCATCCTCAAATAGCAATTGGTACTCAACTATTTTTTAGATTCTCAACACCTTCAAAAATCTGTCCAAGGATGCAAATCGTAGAGTCCAATCTGGTGCTCAACAAGAGGCTGCCCTACCAGATGATCAAATACCTTTGGAAAAGGAGCTGATGAAAAATTATTATGAGCTGATTGAGAAGATATCTCTAATCACTGAAGAGTCAAAGAGGTTGACAACAACAAAAGATAACTCAGTTCAAGAGAGACTCCAAGCAACGATGGCTGATGTATCTCTCAAAATCAAAGAAAGAGATCACATCTATCTTAAGGCCATGAATGATCAGAAGGCGGATGCACTACGAGTGAAGAAGGCAAATGAAGAACAACTCCAAGTCCTCTTTGACAAGATTGACAACATGAATCAGTCTTTCTTAGTGCAACTTGAGCTAGGCCAACCGGAACTCAAGTTTGAAGTTGCTACCTCCTCCTACCTGATAGAGCAGCTTATGTCCAACATGGAGCAGATCTTGATAAGTGGATTTTATATACACGAATCGATATTCATTTCAAGTTTAAATTCGTAGTTATCTTCATGTTTTGTGTTCGTTTTTACTCGTTTTTGTGATATTTTATGTGTAGGGTGGTCATGGATGCAATTGGTGAGGAAGGGTGGTCTTTTTGGAGAAAAAGTGGAAAAACATTAGAGCTTAAAATTTTTTGAAGTGGGTGATTATGCTGCACGGGGAGGGCTTGTTTGTTTGCTTACCCATTTGGGATGGGGTCCCGTTTCTGCTGACTTTCCCTGTTTGGTTTTGACTTCTGTTGGGGCTCGGTTTTGTTGGGCTTGGCTGGTGCGTTTGGACTCGAATAAAAAGAAGATCTCGGCCAGAAGGGAGAGAGGTTGCTTTTAGTTAGAAAGAAGAATGATCATACAACACAAAAGGGAAGAATTCAAAAGTGATTTCAAGGATTGAAGAGCGAACATTGGAGGAGTAATTTTCAGAGAATATCACGACGGTTACGAATCAAGGCTACGTGAAGGGGTTTTCTTTATTCTTCTTCTCCTTAGTCTTATTTGTAATAGGGATGATGTTTTCCATAAATTATTCAGTTTTTAATTCATTCGTTATGAACTAATTTATTTATTAGATTTGTGATGGATCTTTGGGCGTAACGATGATTCTATAACTTTGATTTCCAATTCAATAAGATATTTTCAGTTTATCTATGTTAATTTGAGCATGAATTTATGAATTGCCTGATCAACAGTTCTTTGTGGATTTGAAAGGAATCGAGAGAGGAGATTCGAATCTAGACCTAGTTAATATAGCATGTGTCATGAATTTTGTCGATAGCAGATTTGTGATTATTGTTAAGGTAGAGATACGCTTGACATTTCATGTAATCGTATAGAGAGCTTAAAATTCAACCTTTTTGATTGCAGTTCACATAGAGATATAGTGAGTTGGTTAATTTAGGTGTTTAACGGATTTCTATCTTAATTGTGGATTGATGTTAATATGGTATTAGTGCATCGAGAGGTGGCTCTTACTATGTTCGTGTTCTTGATTAATAAACTGGGATATTAAATTGAGTCGGAATAAAGGTTTGAAAATCAGAATGAAGCTCAGGGTGAAATCATAAGTCTAATTCTCCATTAATTGTTTGAAATTCCGGATTTCGTTATTGGTGACTGTTTTGTGATAATTTAATTTCTTTATTAATTTAGTTTTTTTATATAATTTAAAACCATTGAATTGATTAGTTTAATAAAATTAGGGTTAATACAAAATTGATACTTGTGAAGTTAAGATTCTTGATATTTTGTCCTCGTGGGAACGATACTCTACTCACTACTATATTACTTGTTGACCACGTGCACTTGCGTGTTTTTTAAGCGTATTGATTTTCACCAACAAGTTTTTTGCGCCGTTGCCGGGGACAATTTAGCCGAGATTTTAATATTTGTTTTTACAATATCATTTTAACTAGTCCAGTTTTACTTAAACATTTTTATTTTTGTTTTCTCTATTTCAGGTTTTCGACATTGGTTTATGCAAACATGATCTAAACATCCAGACTTGCTTCCTTTTGAGGACGACATTGACAGACAATTTCAAAAGTTGAGTAAGTGGATTGAGGAAACGAGGAACGAATTCGAAAATTCTGATAAGGAAGAAACGATGGCTGCCGAAGACCATAAAGCGTTGAGGGATTTTGCCACACCTAGGGTGACTGATCTGCAGTTGAGCATTACTAGGCCTGCAATAGCTGCGAACACTTTTGAAATAAAGCCTGGGACCATTCAGATGATGCAGAACTCATGTCAGTTTGGGGGAATGGCAAACGACGATCCGAATGAGCATTTGATCAGTTTTCTGGAGATGTACGACACGTTCAAGTACAATGGGGTGTCGGATGAAGCAGTAAGACTTCACTTGTTCCCATTCAATTTATGGGACAAGACGAAGAGTTGGTTACATTCTTTACTGCCGGGTTCGATCACTACGTGGGAGGATTTGGCTCAAAAATTTCTTGCAAAATTTTTCCCACCGACGAAGACTGTGAAAATGAGGAATGACATCATAATGTTTGAGCAGTAGAATGGAGAGTCACTATATGAGGCATGAGAGAGATACAAGGAATTACTCAGAAAATGCCCACATCATGGATTGCCCAAGTGGTTACAAATGAACACCTTCTATAATTCTGCCATACATGGAAATGTCGAACCCAAGATTGATGGAGCATCGGGCGGTGCATTCAAGGCGAAGAGTTACGAGGAAGCCTACAATTTGATAGAAACAATGTCGACAAATAACTACCAGTGGCCCACAACAAGAATGACATAAGCAAAGGTGACTGGGATCTTGGAATTAGATGGAGTAACAACTATACAAGCAATTCTTTCTGCACTATCCATGAAGTTTGATGCAATGAATGAGAGGGTGAATACGATAGCAAGGGCTCAAGTTCAACAAGTTCAGCAGGTTACGGTAGTATATGAATTGTGTGCGGGTGATCATCCGACAGAGCAGTGTGCAATAAATCCAGCATCCGTTCAGTTCATAGGCAACTACAACAGAATTCCGCAAAATACCTACAACCAGGGGAATAAGAACCACCCAAACCTCTCATGGAGCAATAATCAGCAAACTCAAGCTCCACGACCATCATATCCCCCTGGTTTTCATAGTCATCCACAACAGATTCAACAGCAGGACAGGAAATTCGATGGGGAGGAATCATGGGCAAGGTATATGACTAGCAACGATTTGGCTATGAAGAATCAAGCTATTGCTATCAAAAATATAGAGAATCAGATAGGTCAAATTGCATTGGCATTGAATAATAGACCACAAGGAACATTACCTAGCGACATTGAAAGAAATCCAAAGGGTAATCATGAGCAATGTCAAGCAGTTATGTTGAGAAGTGGAAAACACCTCGGTGGGAATAGTGCAGAAAATTCAACAACACCGGATGAAAAGGTCAACGAAAGTAACGCAGTGGAGGGGAACAAGACCGAGGAACCCAAGTTAAACAGTGAGCCAATTGTTTTTCCTCCACCGCCGCTTTTGAGAGGGTCCAAAAATGTAAATCGAGCGATTCATAAAAAATTTTAGATGTGTTCAAGAAAATCCATTAACATCCCATTCAGTAGAGGCCACGGAGCAAATCTTTGAGTTATGCGAAGTTTATGAAGGAATTACACGAGGAAGAAGAAATGGGAAGACTTTGAAGCAGTTGCACTAATGAGAGGTGTAGTGCGATTGTTACGAGAAAAAGCTTCCACCAAAACTCAAAGACCGAGGAGCTTTACTATCCGTGCACGATCGGGAAGATATCTTTTAACAAGTGCTTATGTGATTTGGGGGCGAGTATAAACCTGATGCCATTATCAGTATATTCAGAATTGGGTTTTCCCGCACCAAAGCCTACGAATATTTCATTGCAGTTGGCGGATAGGTCAGTCACATATCCGAGAGGCATTGTAGAGGACATTTTGGTAAAAGTGGATAAGTTTATATTCCCTGTGGACTTTATCATACTTGATTTCGATGAAGATAAGAACATCCCGATCATCCTAGGGAGACCTTTCTTGGCCACGGGAAGGACACTCATAGACGTACAAAAAGGAGAACTTACAATGAGGGTCCAAGATCAAGAAGTAAAATTCAATGTGTTCATGGACATGAAATACCCCACGGTCGAGGAAGAGTGTAATCGAATGGATTTAATTGAGCAAATTACCAGCAAAGATATGGGCAAGAGTTTGATCAATGATCCGTTAGAAACAACTTTACTGGTGGATGAGGAAAAAGATGACCCAGAATTTATGGTCTTATTACAGATGCTAGACTCGTTGCCACGAGTTAGCCAATTTAGAGCACCGGTTGAACCTTTGCACACCGAGGAGATAGTTGCAGAAAAATTGAAACCATTATTGGAGGAGCCACCGACATTGGAACTTAAGCCACTCCCTAAACATCTCAGGTATGCGTATTTAGGCGATTTAAATTCTTTACCTGTAATTATTTCTCCTGCACTTAACGAATTGCAGGAAGAAAAGTTGCTGAGAGTGCTTAGGGATCACAAATCAGCGATTGGATGGACGATTGCGGATATAAAAGGCATTAGCCCATCATTTTGCATGCACAAGATTCTGATGGAGGATGATGCAAGTCCATCGGTGGAGCATCAACATTAACTTAACCCAATCATGAAGGAAGTGGTTAAGAAGGAAATTCTAAAATTATTGGATGCCGGTGTCATATACCCAATTTCCTACAATAAATGGGTAAGTCCGATTCATTGTGTGCCTAAGAAAGGGGGAATGACGGTAATTCAGAATGAGGACAACAAGTTAATTCCAACAAGGACAGTAACATGTTGGAGGGTGTGCATTGATTATAGGAGATTGAATAAGGCAACCCGGAAGGATCATTTCCCGCTACATTTTATCGATCAAATGTTAGACAGGTTAGCGGGACATGAGTTTTACTGCTTATTGGATGGATATTCGGGATATAATCAGATTGCTATCGCTCCTGAGGATCAAGAAAAGACAACATTCACTTGCCCTTACGGCACCTTTGCATTCAGGAGGATGTCATTCGGACTGTGCAATGCACCTGCAACTTTCCATGGGTGTATGATGGCTATTTTTTCGGATATGGTGGAGAAGAACATTGAAGTCTTCATGGATGATTTCTCGGTCTATGGAAACACTTTTGACACTTGCTTAGAGAATCTGGTCATGGTATTGCAACAATTTAAGGATACAAACCTCATACTAAATTGGGAAAAATGTCACTTCATGGTTGAAGAGGGCATAATTTTGGGACATAAGGTGTCAGCTCAAGGATTGGAGGTGGACAAGGCAAAGTTGGACACAATCGAGAAACTACCTCCACCGAGCTCAGTTAAGGGTATTCACAGTTTTATGGGGCATGCTGGGTTCTATAGGAAATTCATAAAAGACTTCTCTAAGATTGCAAAACCACTATGCAGTCTTTTAGAGAAGGATGCCACTTTCAGCTTTACTGCGGAATGTAAGTCCGCGTTTAACCTATTGAAGAAGAAATTAACTACAACCCTCGTGATAGTCGCACCGGACTGGAAAATGTCATTCGAACATATGTGTGATGCGAGCGATTATGCGGTTAAGAGTACATTTTGGGCCAAAAGGCGAGACAAGGTGTTTCACGCTATATACTATGCAAGCAAAACACTCACAGAGACTCAAATAAACTACACTACTACGGAAAAGGAAT